>PVJD01003986.1:0-148055 GCA_004026545.1 Mormoops blainvillei | reverse complement strand
GCTGTGTTTACTGCTGGGTTCCCCGACTTGTGGAGTGCAACTGCTCAGAGGTGACGTCTGGCTCAGGAACCCAACCTAGAATCTAACCTGACAAGTGCAGTTAACAGTTCTCAGGCCCAACTGCCCAGCAGTCACCTTGGGTCCCACTCTGGTCGAACTAATTTGAACTAAACCCATCCCTGAGGGTGTGGCCCAGACTTAAGCACTCGTGTCAACATGAGAAATGGTCAAACCTGTGGAGAATTTTTGAATTTATTTGAACCAAACGGATGACAGTTGCCCGGAAGCAAAATCTCAACAGATTGAGAAAATGCTCCAGTGAATGGCAGTTTTGCAACTTATTTTATACATTACGATCAAAGAAGGAGACATAGGCTTTACTTGAAATTAATTGGTGATAGGTTAGGGAGGGGAGTAAAAGCAGAGCAGGGAAATATTTGGGACCTATTGAGAAGTAAAACAAAAAGACACATTTTTTACATAGGCAGGTATAATATAATTAACAGTTAATTACCATGATAATCATAAGAGTGAGAGGATGATTTGTGGTCTCAGCTCTGATGTGCTGGTTGTGTTTTGAGGGGTCTGGAAAAAGGAAATTGACTTTGGTATTCCAAAGGTATGTTATCAGGTACTGTAGTGCAAAAAAAGAGGACAGACAGGCTCAGTGCAGGTAAAGATTGACCTTTGTGAGGGAAAAAAAACGACCCAAGGACATGACAACCTGCCACGACTCATCTTTTGTTAGGGAAGTTTTAATTTCAGACCATCCAGTGTGGTTACTTGAGGTCTCTCGAGTTTGTAAGGCTGCCACCGGGGCCTCTGGGAGCTTGTCAGTTTCAGAATGTGGCCCCCTTTTTCCTGCACACTCCCCAGTTGATAACCAGATGTAGCCAGGGATGAGCACCGCTCCCAGGCTAGGCCTCATCTGAGGTGGGGGAGGATGTATTGCCAGAGTTAAAATAACATTTTGTTCTGTGGCTGGAAGAGCCAAGTGTAAAGGTCATTTGTATTTAAGCTTTTGGCCTGAGATTCCTGAAAGAGAGACAGTCCTACCTCTTTCAAGGCCACCTTTGCCTTTTTTAAAAGCTGTCTTCTATCCCCAGCTCCTGCTGTTTGAAGTTTATCTGCTCCAAGTGCAGGCGGCATTCTGCAAACACTTCTTTTTCCCTGGTCAGCTCATAATGGCTTGTAGGCGAGCTCTTGACTGTGCCCAGGAGGTGGGGAGTCCTGCGGCTGCAACCCAACCTTCTGCGGGACCCATTGTCCTTTACTGGAGAAGGTAACCTTGAACCTAGTACCAAACGGACTGAAGGGACCTTCCGGCAACCTCAGCATCTCCCAGGAGCTCATCAGAAATGCAAATTTCCAGCCCCCCCCCAATCCCACCGCCCCCCGCCCCCCACCGTCCCTGCACTGATGAGAACCTGGAGGGGTTGCCGGGAATCTGCCTTCTAACAAACCCTCTAGAGGATTCTGCCGTGGACAAAAGTTCAAGGCTCACCCGCTAGGTCTGGGATGGGGCCTGGGAATTTGCATTTCCGACAGCCTCCCAGGTGATGCCTGTCCAGAGACCTCACTTTGAGAGCCTGTGGCTTGGAGAACCCCAAGAAGCTGTGGAAAAATTTAATGCTATTTCTTGGCCTAAGCCTCCTAGCCAACATTAGGGAGCTGGGACTGGGACAAAGCGATCAGAAGAAAGTGGGAAGGAGCATGGAGGCATCAAAACCCCCAACTGTGACCGGTGCCGCTGAGCTGGTCTCCTCAGCGCCAATCCCAAGAAATAGTTTCTGTCGTGCATGGTGTCCCTGTGACACTGCTTACATGGTTTGCACACATTCTCTGCCCTTGGACTCTGCTCTCAATTTTCCATTTAGTCCAGGGGAACAATGGCTTAAATAATCCAGTATGGCTTTGTTTTGTTTTGTTTTCTGATTTGGAAAAGTTTCAGATACCTGTTTTTGTTTTTCCAGATTAGGTTTTTGTTTGTGTTTTGAGACCGGGGAAGTCATCTTTGAATTCTCATTTTATCCAGCCTCAATTTCCCCAAGTAAAAAAACAAAACCAAAAACTACTACCTCATAGGATTATTGTGACAATTAAATGAAATGACAGATACAAAGTTTCTGTCCCTTAGTAAATATGTAATAAACGTTAGTTTCTGTACTTCTGCTCTTACCCCCAAATAGGTGAGCACAAACTGCCCTCCACACCCCTGGCTGATCAATATGCTGAAATTAGGGCAAAAATAAAGCCTGTGAGAAGTTGGGAGAGGCCTAAGGAATGTGGGAAAACGGAGCAGGGCCTCCCGCGGAGGGGGCTGCGGGTCAGAAACCACAGGTAGACATAGATGTTGCAGACGGACACAGGGTGTATGGCGAGTATCACAGAATCTAGAGGAGCAAGCCGTTTGCCTGAGGATGGATAAGAGAAATGAGAGGTGAAACTGGGCCCGCAGCTGGGCGGTGTTGAGGGCAGCGTTGAGGCCCCAGCCAGTGCAGCAAACGCCCAGGGGGCTTCTCCACAGGCATGAGTGTCTTGGGTGGGCTTGGAAAAGCCTGGACACTCGGGGTTTCAGGCAGAGGGATCCCCATTAGGTTGCGTGGCTGCCTTTAGTTATTTAGAGGAAATAATAACTTCACGGACCTTGGAAGTGCCCCGTTCCTCGGTTAGGACAGGACAGACACAAGTCTGACCAGAGCTTCATCTCTGTGCGACCTGGAGAGGCCTGGGTCCTCTTCTGTGACCCTAATTCGGCCACAGGAGAGGTACCATGGTCTTGGCTCCGGGTTCAGGGTGACTGGATTGGAGCTAAAGGAAAAGCCAAGCTTCTTAATTCCCTCTGATTTAACACTTGACAAATATCTTGGAACTGGAGGGCAGAACCTGTCTAGCTAGTGGTGGGGGTGTTTCAACGAGGTCATTTTCAGCCCCGTATCCAGAGGATCATTCATGACCATGGCTGCGGCATGAGACGCCTTAGAGCTGATGAGGCTCACACACCTGTCTGGTGAGGCTGCCATGGAGGGGTTTTGTTTTGGGCTGGAGGCTGGACCCTTCCTGCTGTAGGTTCTCTCCAGGTCGCCCCTCCCCTGGGGCTTGGGTGAGTGATAAAGTGGAGTCTTAGCCCAGCTGCAGCGGGCTCTGGGGGGTGGAGGCTGAGGGGGAGTGGTTATCTAAAAGCTCAGAGCCCAAAAACTGGCAGAGGGCTGAGGTCAGCCTTATCAGGGAGTGCCAGAAACACCGAAAGCTGGGCTGCCTGGCGAAGACAGCATGAGAGGGCCCGCCTGAGAAAATGGCTGGGACAGAGGCTGTCGCCAGGACCTGACCAGCTGCCCTTGACTCCTGTGTGAAGCAAGGTGCGTGGGAGGGCTGGCTGGGCTTCAAGGCGGCGGAGGCTGGGTTGCTTCTGTGACTTGTTTCCCATGAGGCTCCACAGCTGGATCTGAAGGCATTTGGGGGGCGGAGGGGGGCGCTTCAGAAATGCCTTACCCCACAGCCAGCAACATGTGAATCAACGACTTTTAAAGGTTAGTTCTTAGATGTTTACATTTAAAAACAAATGCTCAATTTCAGTAAGATAATTTTGCAGAGTCGGTTGCATTCCTGTTTACGAGTAACAGCAAACTAAAAGCTAACAGTGGCCACATGTAAAGGTTTAATATTTGGGAAATGAAAGAGCTATTAAAAGAAAGGTTTTAATTCTCAACGAAAATGGAACAAGACTTCAATAAATGGAGAGATTTATTTTTTAAGTGCAAGTTAAAAATACAAGTATTTCATACCTCCTGGAGTAGCAAAATAATAAAACCCAATGCTAATGTGCTCGTGGGGAAATAATCAGCTCTCACATAGGTATTTTTCTGGAGGAACACAAGCTGACAAGAGAATCATTGTGTTCCTTGGGGAATACTCCCGAAGGAAGAAATCCCAGGAAAAGAATGGACAGAAGGAAAGGTCATTTGTGCAAAGGTGATTGTAGCCAGGCTTATTTATATAGTGAAATTCTGGCCATCCCCTAACCACCTGACGATTTGATAATGGGTGTGCAAACTAGAAATTACGAATATCCCGTCATATGAATCACTTAACTGAAATCATAATTCCGGGAACTTTGGTAATGCTTTAGGTGGCATATGTCCATTAAAAGCTGGAATGTGGAATGGGTTTGTTAGTTGGACATTGATAACTATCAAATCCAGTTTGATGAAGACATGAGTGCTCTCAGAACTTCTCAGTGATCTAAAGCAGCGTTCCTTGGACTTTAATGTGATTAAATCATTCGGGGATATGGTTGAAAGGCAGATTTTGATTAAGCAGGACTGGGGTAGAGCCGGAGATTCTAAATTTCCGACAAGCCCTCAGGTAGTGATGGTGGTGTTGGTTCTCCTATCACATGTTGGAGGGCAAAGATCTGACATACTGTGTGGAGTCATGTGTGGCTGTTCAAGTTTAAATTAATTAAAGTGAAAGAGAAAATTCAGTTCCCAAGTCATATCAGCTCTATTTTAAGTGCTCAGTAGCCATTTGGGCTTATATCTTGGGAAGTTCAGATGAGAGAACAATTCCATCATCATAGGAAGTTCTACTGGGGATAGTGTTGACCTAAATCATCAAAGCCTTAACATGAAGGGGGTTGTTATCTCTTTCAGTGGAGCTGTTTGAAGTAAACAATTAAGAGCTTGTTCTGTTCCTTCGTAGTCACAAACCCTATAGGCACACAATGGTGAATGAGATGTAGACAAGATAAAGCAATGTATAATTTCCAGTAACTAAAATCTTTGATAAATGGAATTCTAGGTTCTCATTGACTTGATTGTCAGTCCATAGATGTGCTATATGAATTATTCTTTGTCAGTGGACAATGATTTCTAATAAATTGGTTTCGGTTTCTTTGCGGTTTTCCTCTTCTCACATTATTAATATATACTAGATGAAATACTGTTTAAAGAAGTGTTGCCAATAATGTAAAGTAGAGATGTGTATAATTTGTGGAAAAAATACAGCCCCCAGTTTAAATTTTCATCAGTTTAAATTTTTAAAGTGTATTCTTTAAGCAGGACCAGTCTGTATTAGCGATCAAATGATGTGGGTCTTGATCTTTGATGACTGAAAGTTTGCTGGATGATTCCTTCCTTCCTTCCTTCCTTCCTTCCTTCCTTCCTTCCTTCCTTCCTTCCTTCCTTCCTTCCTTCCTTCCTATTGGAAATACTGACAATTGTCGTTTTCTTTCAGGAATTTATGCAAATATTCTCACAACATTCTCTCAGAAGAGAACTTTAAAATCCTGGAACAACATCAGATCTCTGGACTGAACAAAGAAGAGTTAGCAGTGCTTCTCGTCCAGAATGACCCTTTTTTTATGCCTGAGGTAAGTTATGGCTCCTCAGCCTACAAAACAGGAAGAATATATAATTGGCAGTGTTGTATCATGGGTGTGTTGGAGTCGGAGCAGGAAACACTCAAAGTTAGCATCGGGGCATCGCCAGCAAGCGGGTGCTGCTGAGTGACCCAAGAGACTGCAGCAGTTTCCTTCCTGTTTGAGGTTTTATAAGAATTTGAGTCTGGCATGCTTCTTCTCCGAAGCTGCTAGGGAGCTCTAGTGTGAGCAAGTGTGATCTGAAGATGTAGCAGCAGGACTCATTGATACTTCACATCATGGCGGTCTCCTGGAAGAAGTGAGCTTTGAATGGAAGTTTTGGAAAAACGACAGGGTATATTGGTTGAGGTTATGGGCTAAACTGTTGTAACAAGGAAACCCCAGAATGTAGTGATTCAAATAAAATATAATTTTATTTTGCTATCACTTGATGGCCTGGATCAGGGATCATCAGATCACAGCCCATGAGCAAAATTGGCCTGCCATCTGTTTTTATAAATAAAGTTTTATCGAAACACAGTTACACTCATTCATTTACATATTATCTATTGTTGCTTTCTTGATGTAAGTGTGAGAGCAGCTGTATCAGAGACCGAATGGTTTATAAAGCCTAAAATGTTTATTTACTGTCTGGTCATTTAAAAAATGGTATCTCACCTGAGGAAAATCTTTGAGTGGAGAAGTTAGCCTTACATGGAAAGAGAAGCACAAAAATATAATGGAAGGGCCAAGTGGAGTGGGCAGAAGGGATGGAGATAAGATAAGCAAGGTTGAAATCCAGATGTGCCATTATATATGACAGGATTACTATTAGGGACCTCTGGAGGGTTAAATACTTTTTGTCTCTAAGCCCAATGTGCTTCCCTGAGGATTTAAAAAACTTATGTGGAGCTGACCACTGAGCTCAGGAAAGAGAGACTTGCAAGGCACTCTAAGAATTTGTTAGGGGAAGAGGAAGAGGGAAGGAAAATACATCCCATTTCCTCTCTTCACTCTGTGCATTCTTTCATCTAGGTACTTGGATTTGTCTCTGTCTCCAGGAGCCCAGGGTTCAGAGGTCTTGTCTTGGGATATCTGTGGCCCTTGGCATGTGTGCCAACCCAGTCCCCTGTGGCTACCAGCATGGGGAGAATGGCTTTCACATCAGTGTTGTTAAAGGTCCCATTGACAAACAGGCATCCTCTCCTTTCCCTTTCATGTGAGGGAGCGATGAGATGCAGACGTGTTGTGACACTTGAGAAGGACACTGACCTGTGGTCCACCCTTAGTCTGGTGTTAAACTTGGAGGCTTGGAAAGGTCACTCATCAAGGTCTGACCTCTGCTTCAGTTCCCCAGAATTGCCAGGGACTTCTAATTTCAAGTCCCTGTAGAAGAAGGGGAGTGACCGCTCTTCCTTTTCTGGGGAAGAGATCAGCAATTGAGAACCTACTGGAAGGTGCTGTTGAGGGGTCCCAGAAGAGCCCATGGGGCAATCATGAGGGGGATGCTCTTGCCATCCTTCACCACATAAGAGAGTCCAAAGAGGGAGGCAGTGTCATTTGACCCTCTCTTTCCCCGTTAGGGATTTAGAACTCATGATTAGTGGGTGGGGTGGGGTGGCTCATGCCTGAAGTTTATTTTGAGCTAATAATGAAATTGCCATTTCTCACTTGTCAGGGTTAAGATTGCAGACTGGAAGTCCGCACTGTTTCCTGAACTGTAAAAGTCTGAGGAACTGGTCCCTGTAGTGCGAAATGGACCAGAGCATCGTTAGCAGGTGTCTCTTCAAAAATGCCCGGAGGAGTAGAGCAATATGTTTTTTAAAGATTTTTTAAATTTCTTTTTTAGACAAAGGGGAAAGAAGGGAGACAAAGAGGAAGAGAAAAAAAGAGGGAGCCTTTGTTCAAACACCGATTGTGGGGCCCCCACCGCTGGTGGTCCTGACTCCAGAGACTGGGTTTGCATTTCTCCCAAGTTTCTGCTGGAGCTGACGCTGCTGGCCCAGGGACCGTGTTTGGAGAACCGCTGGCGGGGAATCTGGATAATAGGCCCTGTGCAGCGTCTGTTCGGGTCGGGTTTCGGAGGTTGGCCTTGGGGCGAAATCACTGTGGCTAGAGCCCGAAGCCCTGTCTTTGCCGCGGGGATAGATCACAGTGAACCGTGTTGGTCTGGTTTGCTCAGGGTCTGTTTAAACAACTTACGGATGTTTTGCTCTTTAAGATTCTTCAGGTGAGGATTCAGACATTTGCATTACATTTTATATTTTGCACCGGACGTTCACATATTTTAGTACTGAATCTGCTTAACAGTGTGGGTTAGGTAGACAGAGCAAATATTTTTCTTTTTTACAGCAAAGGAAACAGGCTGGGAGTAAGTAATTCAAGTGAGGTAGTTCTAGGTCTGCAGACTTTGATTCTTTTATTTATTTTTATTTTATTATTATTTTTTACATATATTTTAAAAGATTTTATTTATTTTTAGACAAAGGGGAAGGGAGGGAGAAAGAGAGGGAGAGAAACATCAGTGTGGTTGCCTCTCATCCCCCACTACTGGGCACCTGGCCCGCAACCCAGGCATGTGCCCTGACTGGGGAATAGAACCAGTGACTGTTTGGTTCTCAGGTTGGCACTCAATCCACTGAGCTACACCAGCCGGAGCTGTTTTATTTTTTAATCTTCACCCGAGGATATGTTTATTGATTTTAGAGAGAGAGGAAGGCAGGGGAGAGAGCGAGAAACAGAAACACCGAAGAGAGAGAGGAAGTGGGAGAGGGGAATAGAGAAAGAGAGAAACAGAAAAACATTGATTGGTTGCCTTCTGTATGCTCTCTGACTGGGATCAAACCTGCAGCCTAGGTATGTGTCCTGACTGGGAATCGAACCCACAGCCCTTTGGCGTATGGACGGTGCTCCAACTAACTGAGCGACCCGACCAGGACTAGGTCTGCAGACTTTTATACTAACGTCTTCTATTCCTGCATCACAGGGTCAGGCATAACAATATTTCTTCTGCTTTCCTTTCAGTAAGAACTACATCTCTGTAGAGCTAGGTACGTAGATGTATGTATTTGCATGGACGTGGAAGAATAATCATTTTTGGTTGATCTTTTGAGAAACATCGCCACATTCTGCCTAGAAGAGACTAGATTCTGGGTTTTCAACAGTTACAGGCAAGACCAGCCTGTCCTTTAATTGCTAAATGAATTGATATCCAAAGGCAGGCCTTCCTCCTTGGGGTACCCTTATAATGTAGGGCTTACTTTGGGTCCTGTTTGATCCTGTCTGTAGCTGGCCAACCTTACTTTGATTCTTCCGAAGCATTATCAAATTCATATTTCTTCTAGTGAGTCCTCAGGCCTCTCCTGCCCCAAGAAAATGATCAATTGAATATAACGCATTACAGACTGTGGAATGTGCACGCATTTTTTTCCTCTGGTGTATCCCTCCTTGTATCAGAATTTCTTGGATAGTCAGACTTTCCTGAATGAATGTGCGGCAGATAGGTAAAAGTGTTTTGTCTCTGGTTCTCGCGCTTCCTTCTGTAGATATGCAAAAGTTACAAGGGAGAGGGCCGAGGACAGATTTGTGACAAGCAACCGCCGTGCACAAGGCTCCACATCTGTGAACACTTCACTCGAGGGAATTGCAGCTACACCAACTGCCACCGGTCTCATAACCTGCTGGACAGAAAGGTGCTGGCGATCATGAGGGAACACGGACTGAGCCTGGACGTGGTGCAGAACATCCAAGACATCTGCAGGAGCAGGCACAACCGGAGGCGACCCGAGCTGAGAGGTGAGCACTTTCTGCTTGTTAATGCGGAGGACAGACAGAGAAAGAAATGTTTTCACCCAGCTCCCCAACGCGCACCTCGCCCCCCGCCCTCTGGCAGCCGTCGGTCTGATCTCTGTATCTATGCCAATATGAATTTATTGTATGTGAGAGAGATCTTTATTATCACTTCTGGTTAATCTACTTAATTAACTATTTTGTTGACAGGGGGAGAATATTTGCTTTTGCTATGTTTCTGCTGCCCTCCGGGTTTGGAAGAGGAAGGACCTCTCTTCCCCCCTTCCCCCCTCCCCCACACTAACGCAACTCGTACCCCACACGCAGACACACTCAATGCACACAGCACACGCCACCCATGCACACTGTAGGTGTGCACACATCTCACACGCCAACTCTAACACATGCCTACTACATGCACACACTCGCAAACACACGTGCGTCTCACTCAGTCCCTCCCGACTCAAGTTTCTAGAGACAGGCCAGTTCTTTATGCTATTGCTCTTTTAAGTCTGGGCATGTGGGTGGGGGCGAGGGCTAGTTGAACTTGGGGAAATTTTCTAGTTGAAGTGAAATTCGACCTTTACGGTTTTTTCTGTTGTTAGTTTTAAGTTTTGTGAACTCTTGTGAGGTACACTAGTCTCACAATATGGGTAAAATCTAGATGATTTTTGGAAAGTCCTGCCTAATTTGCACTAGTCTGTCTCTCCATTCACCATAGTGGTGGGTAGCCCCACCTAAGAGTTTGGGGGCGTGGGGGCTATACCTGAGTCCCAGGAGAGAAGCTGAGAAGAGCCGGGGTCAGCCGTTTCCTGCGGTGCTAACGTAATGGCAGGATTCCTTCATCGCCGTCACCAGCCTGCTCAGGGTTTTTACACATCGTACGTAGCAGGACAAGTCATTTAATAGCAAACCTGGAAAAGCCGAGGACTCAATCACGTTAATGCCCCTTTTCATTGTTTTTGTCTCTTCCTAGGTCCTTCCTCACATCGCCGGGACGTGGCACGCAGAGGCAGGGGCAGAGGCAACGTGGCCTATAGAGGCAGAAGCAAGAGTAGAGATAGATTCTTCCCGGGGGGTCATGAGTTTCTTCCGCCTTCCCCGGCCTCGACGGAGAGGTCTGGCACGCCTAGTCCAGATCGAATGAGCCGCAGGTCTCCCCTGGACAATGTGCCTGTTGAGGATCTCACCTTCAAGCTCAGGCATTTGGGAAGTCAGGATGACCCTCGGCCTTCCTCTGCCTCATCGAAGGCGGGCAGTCTTGGAGGAGCTGGGCAAGTGGGAGGAAGCCAGAGGCTTTCGGAGAACGGCAACCTAGAGACCCTCTTTTACAACAGCCGCAGCGGCACTCAGCCCACTTCTGATTTCACATCAGCTTCCAGCTGGAAGGTCCCCACACCCTGGCTGAATGACCGAGACACCAGTGGTCAAACTGTCACCACCAGTAAGAGTGCCGGCATACCTTCCTCAGGCCGCAGGAATATCGAGGGCAGAAGCGGGAGTCAAGATATCCAGCATTTCCCGTTTTTTAATAATAATTTTGATGGAATGGCTACAGATAGCACTTCCACGAGTTCCCTAGGTTACAGAGCCGCCACCAGCAGACAGAGAGAAGAATCGTTACCTAGGAATGAGGAAAGTGGAACTACTCATCCCGATCTCAACATCATCATTACAGATGACGGTAAACACGGAGAGAAGGTGTTTTGGGCCAGTAAACCGGCCCACATCACACCAAATGGCCCTAGTAGAGTTGCATATGAAACTCCTGGTGCCATTGGCTTTGGCTTAACGTCGGCAGCCAGAGTGGATAAAGATGTGGTGCGCTCCGGCAGTCAGGGTCTGAGAACCCAGGTCCTGCCCACCGCTGGGGAGACCACGGGCCCCACGCAGGTCAGCGCTCTGCCCAAGGTACCGCCTGTGACGCCGTCCTCAAGCAGTAGAGCTACAGCCTGTGAGGACTATGGCCAGAACTCTGCTCAAATCTCGGTCACCTCTGCCAGTGGGCCTGCAAGGAGTACCCCAAGCTGTGCTCTGAGTAAGTCACCGGGGGACAGAGGGGGTCCCATATCTTGTGCCTGCAGCAGGGCAGCTGTGGCTCGTAGTTTCTCTTTGGATGCTCCACAGCAGTTACTGAAGTGCATCAGGCATTAGAGGGTTTGGGTTAAGGGGGGGGTACTGGTGAAGGGGGGATACTGGTGAAGGGGACTGGCACAGAAGATGGAAAGACCAGCCAGTAGAAGAGCATAGAATAAGCTGCTCCATTTATTGAGAACGGGAATCATTTGACCGTGGTTTAAGAAATCAGCGTCACTCTCATGTACCCTCATGTTCGTGTTTGCTTTTATGGATGGCTTGTCCTGAGCAACCCATCAGTCAAGGATTTTTCTTGACCATGGCCCAGTTTCAGATACGCTTTCCCATTGTGAGATCAGGTACCTTGGTTTTTGGTTTAAACATTAAGATCAGCATACATGCATCCTCTTTTGTCTTACAGAGTCCGTGTCCCACATTGCGAGGACCGTGGATGATCTTGGCTCAAAGGAAATTTGTCTGGACCATCTGAATGAGGGCTGTCAACTTAGTAAGTAACTGAAGTTCTTTCTTGATGCAGAAACTATTGATTGCAATACGGCTAACATTTACTGAGCATTTGCTACAGGTCAGGTGCAATGCTGAGAACCTTACATGTGTCTTCTTCAAACTGTATGTCAGCCCTAGAAGTAGGTTCTGTCATTAACCTATTTTACAGGTGTGGAAACTGGAGGCATGGAGATCCTAAGACCTTGCATACATTAAGTAACCAGGTTGGGTATTTGACCCTAAGCTGTCCAACCTGCTTGTGTTCTTCCCCAATGTGTGATGTTATACTTTGTTCGTTCGCAGTTAAGTTTTAGGTGAACTATTATACTTAATCAGAGACTCATCTTTTCATGTCCTAAAAGCAAGCAAGCAAACAGCAAATTCAAAAGACAAAGGAGTCCTGGCAGACACATTTCCAAGTTCATTTCCTGTCATTATTTAGGCATTGTCTCTCTTCTGGGCCACGTGTACTGAAGAGACTTGTGCTCCACAGGACCAGTGATCTGTCATTCTCATTGAAGAGCCACACCTGGTCACCGTCCCTTCCCACCAGGCCTCCTTTAGAAATGGTCCTCATGGGACTGTGCTTGGGACAAATTGCTGTCTTCTCACTTTTATGTCACGGCCTCACCTTTCTACCTCTGTCCCAGGCTTGAACATTATGTCTGATTTCATTTGCTTGATCACTTAGTGGTTTTAGACTCATTTGCCTTGTGCCGGAAAAGGAGGAATCGGGCCCCCCCCCGCCACGCCCTGCACTGGGTTCTCTCTCTCTCTCTTTTTTTTTTACTTTTTTTTAAATTGATTATGCTATTACAGTTGTCCCAATTTTTTCCCCTTTACCCACCTCCACCCAGCACCGCCCCCCCTCCGTCTGGCAGTCCTCTGTCCTTTGTTCATGCCCATGGATCATGCATATAAGCTCTTTGACTTCTCCGTTTCCTGTACTTGCTCTTAACATCCCCCTGTCCATTCTGTACCTACCAATTTATACTGCTTAATCCCTTCAACTTCCCCCCATTCCCTCAGACTGCCCTCACCACTGGCCACCATCCCACTGTTTTCCATATCTGTGATTCTGTTTCTGTTCTGCTTGTTTGCTTAAGTTTTTTTTTTTTGAGATTCAGTTGTTGATAGTTATGTATTTATTGCCATTTTAATGTTCCTAGTTTTGATCTTCTCTTTCTTAAGTAAGGCCCTTTAACATTTCATATGATAACGGCTTGGTGATGATGAACTCCTTTAGCTTTACCTTGTCTGGGAAGCACTTTATCTGCCCTTTGATTCTAAATAATAGCTTTGCTGGATAGAGTAATCTAGGTTGTAGGTCCCTGCTTTTCACCACTTTGAATACTTTTTGCCAATCCCTTCTTAACCTGCGAAGTTTCTTTTGAGAAATCAGCTGATAGTCTCATGGGAACTTTTTTGTAGGTAATTCTCAGCTTTTCTCTTGCTGCTTTTAAGATTCTTTATCTTTAACCTTTGGCTATTTAATTATGATGTGTCTTCGTGTGGGTCTCTTTACGTTCATCTTGGGCTTGTGGATCTATTTTATTTCCTTTACCACATTAGGAAAGTTTTCTTTCATTATTTTTTTTAAATATGTTTCCAACTAGTTGCTCTTTCTCTTCTCCTTCTGGCTCCCCTATGATGTGAATGTTGGAACATTTGAAGTCGTCTCAGAGGCTCCTTACACTATCCTCGATGTTTTGGACTCTTTTTTTCTTCTTGCTGTCCTGATTGGATGTCTTTTTCTTTTTTATGTTTCAAATCATTGATTTGATCCTTGGCTTCATCTACTCCACTGTTGATTCCCTGTAAATTGTTCTTGATTTCATTTAGTGTATCCTTCATTCCTGCCTGGGTGTTTTTTTATGCTGTTGAAGTATCCACTGAGTTCCTTGAGTATCCTTATAACCAGTGTTTTGAACTCTGCATCTGATAGATTGCTTACTCCATTTTGTTTAGTTCTTTTTCTGGATTTTTGCTCTGTTCTTTCATTTGGGCCATGTTTCTTTGTCTCCCCACTTTGGCAGCCTCCCTGTGTTTGTTTCTATATATTAGGTAGAGCTGTTTTGACTCCCTGTCTTGGTACTGTGGCCTAATGTAGTAGGTGTCCTATGGGGTCCAGTGGCACAGCCTCCCTTATCTCCCAAGCTATATACTCAAGGTTCTCCCTCCATGTGGGCTGAATACTCTGGCCTCTTGTAGATGAGTCATGATTGCTGCCAGTAGGTCAATGAGATGGATTTACCCAGGCCCGTTAGCTAGCAGGACCTGCTGTGACCCCTGACTAGCAACCACCTCCCTCCATGCTGGCTGGAGGAAGCATGGCTGTTACTGTCCACTGGGCACGTAGGCTCTGGGGTTTGCTGGGTGGTTCAGGCCACGGTCAGCCCCCACCTGTGTTCTCTCTGGGCCCCCTTGGCATAAGCTGTGAAGTGATCTGCAAATGGCCACTGCTCGTGCTGGGCCCGGTACGGGGCCTGGGCTCAGCTGGTGCTTCTTTGAGCAGATTTAGGGAGGTCTGAAGCCTGCGCCCAGCCCTGCCCTTCATATGCAATAGCTGCTCTTCCCAGGGTGGGTGGGAGGGTTTCTTGGGTGGACCCGTAAGTCGGATGGGGTGTCTTTGCCCCTCTGCCCCTCCTATATATCTGGATGAATGTTTTGTTTTTTTTTAATTCCTTCATTGTCAGACTTCCATACAGCTCGATTTTTCTGATGGTTCTGAGTGATGGTTCTATATTTCAGTTGTAATTTTGCTGTGGTGGTGCGAGGAGGCGAGCTGTGTTTACCTTTGCCCCCATCTTCCCATAGGTTCTTCATAGCTAGAACATTTCTTAATACTGGGAAGCATGGTGGCTTTTGTTTTGTTTTTGTTTTTTTATAAGGGGGTAATGAAGTTTGTTCAGCAGCAGCAGGCCCTGCTCGGCCCCCTACTCCACAGGGAATTAACTGTTACATTCCAGCCCTGTCATCAGAACAGTGCCCTATGTTCTCTAAGTCAAAAGCCTTTAGCTTAAATTTTTTTAAAAAGATTTAATGTATTTATTTTTAAAGAGATGGGAAGGGAGGGAGAAAGAGAGGGAGAGAGACATCGATGCGTGAGTGATACATCAACTGGTTGCCTCTCACACACGCTGAACTGGGGACCTGGCCTGCAACCCAGGCCTGGGCCCTGACTGGGAATCAAACCGGAGACCTTTTGGCTTGCAGGCCGGTGCTCAATCCACTGAGCCACACCAGCCAGGGCTGTTTTTTTTCAATTGTGGTAAAATATGTATAAAATGGATTTTTCCCATCTTAATCACTTTTAAGAGTACAGTTCAGTAGTGTTAGTTACTTTCATATTGTTGTATTGTGACCAATCTCTAGAAGTCTTCATCTTCTGGATCTCTTCTGGAAAAACTGAAACTCTATACCTATTAAACAACAGCTCCTCATTTCCCCCCTTTCCAGTGCCTGGCAGCCATCATTCTAGTTTCTGTTTCTCTGAATATGACTGTTCTACATCCCTTATGAAACAGTATTTGTCTTTTTGTGACACTGAATTATTTCACCGAGCATAATATTATCAAGGTTCATCCATGTTGTAGAATGGGTCAATATTTCTTTTTAAGGCTCAGTAATATTCTAAGGTATATATATATTTTCTTAATACTAGGAAGCCACCGTGCTTCCTAGTATTAAGAAATTTTCTAGCTATGAAGAACCTATGGGAAGATGGGGGCAAAGGTAAACACAGCTTGCACAACCACAGCAAAATTACAACTGAAATATAGAACCATCACTCAGAACCATCAGGAAAATTGAGCTCTATGGAAGTTTTATATATATATACACACACACACATATATATAAAACATTGTGTTTATCTATCCATTGATGGACCCTTGGGTTGCTTCCGTCCTCTGGCTGTTGTGAATAATGCTGGTATGAGCACAGGTGTACAAGTGTCTGTTCAAGAACTTGCTTTTAATTCTTTTGGATATGTACCCAAAGGTGGAAATCCTGGATCACATGGTAATTCTATGTTTAATTTTTTTGAGGAGCTGCCATGCCATTTTCCATAGGAGCAACAGCATTTTACATTTTTACCGGCAGTGTACAAGGGTTCCAGTTTCCCTACATCCTCAGTAACACTTGTTTCTGGGTTTTGTTTTGTTTTGTTTTTAAACAGCAGCCATTCTGGTATGGAATGGAATGAATGAATGGTTATATACTTTGGAATCAGCCAAATCTCAGGCATTGCCAGTTTGTGGGTTTCCCTTTGATGCCTAAACCTGCTTCTTTTTGTTTTAAAATAGCCACAGAGCTTTTGGACATTTCAAAATGTCCAAACATAGCATAATATTTAAACATCACATAATGAACATTGTGAAAAACAGAACTATTTCCTGTATTCCTGTATTACAGGCCTATAACATTAATTCATTATTCAACAACATTGATTAAACACCCATCTTTTGCCTGCCAAGCCCGGTGCCAGTCACGCAAGGGAGATACAAGCTAAGCAATGATGTAACGTGCTCTTCAGTGAGTTAGTAACTGCAGTAGGACACCAAAAACATCCCCACATGAGAAAACTGCGGAAAATAAGTAAATACATAAATAAAAATGCACAGACTGGGTACTGAGTGCTGGCTAAAGGGACACAAAATACAAATCAGATCAGAATAGAGCGAGACGAGTGAGGGAATCTTCTGGAAGAGACAAATTGTAGGCCAGGGTTTCAAGGAAAGACAGGCGTGGCCTGTCCTGGGCAGCCTTTCGTCTCCATACCCAGGCGGGAGGCGCCGCAAGGGCAACTGCTAATTTATAACGACGTCAGCTTTTCATGTGGGTAAAGTGGCTTTTGGGGGAGCGGAGGATTTCTGTTTTCTGATGCGTCTCTGTGGGTACTGACGGAACCTGGAGATGTGGATATGGGGCGCTGAGGGCAGCAGCTAGCATGAGCAGAGGTGCAGGTGGAATGTACCTTGCATGTAGGCCTGGCCTTGGTGGGAAAGTCAGCAGTGAACTTGGTTGAATTGGTTAGAACCCCCACTCAGCCCACCCTCAGACCCCCCTCTCTGTCTTTGTAGAAGGCTGCAACGACGTTCACTTCCATCTGCCCTACCGGTGGCAGATATCAATTGCAAACGTCTGGATGGACCTCCAGCCCATGGAGAATATTGAGAAGGCCTATTGTGACCCCAAAACCTGCGTGTAAGTTGGTGGCAGGACTGTGGCTTGTGAGATGCACCACATTATCAAAGGAAAACATGGTACTAGGCTTTTGGGAAGAAGAAAAACGTTTTCCTTCAGAATCCTGTTCGAGTTGTTGAAGTTAGAGATAAAAATGGCAAATACCTACTGAGTTAATGAAAAAAAGGAAAGTTGGGTAGATTTCAAGTTACACAGAGCTTGGATAATACTATGGAGTCTGAGAATATTTGCTGACTCATACAAAATGAACAGTGACACGGTTATTTGTTTAGTTAATAGTTGTGCTTATCTGCACGACAAAATGACAAATATGCAGAGGTCGGTTTATATTCCTATCCTAGCTCATGATAGGACTGTTAAAAGTACAAAACGATGACCTCACAAGAGCCTTTGGCTTAATGCCATAGTTTTAGAACATGATTGGAGCAATTTCATACAGTCCTAGTGTAGAATTTTTTTGTATACTTTAGTGTTTTATAACTTCCTGTATGTTTGCTGTTTTCTCTCTCCTAGAGGTATCTAGATGCTAGCTGATATTTTCTGTTTTTGTCAGGGCTGAAATGGGTAATACCACATATGACCATATTTATACGATGTTTCCTAGTTTAGTAAGGAAAAATATGTATGTTCCATCACCAGCACGTTTAGTGAATTTTTGGTGGAGATTCTATTGCTACATTTTGCCACTAGAGGGTAGCATCAGCTATTTTCTTGTTTGTAGTGATTTTTTTTTCCCCTCTAGGTAAATCTGAAGCAGACTTCTTAACCTAAGCGCTATGTACTTTGGAGCCAGATAATTATTTGTTAATTCGGAGGGGGCTGGTTTAGCAGTGCCCCTTGCCTTTACGTCCAACCAAAATGTCTTTAGACATTGCCAATGTCCCTGGGGGACAAAACTCATTCCTGCTTGAGAACTGCTGATCAAGGAGTGCCTCTTGGAGCAATAATTCTCAAACTTTTTGGTCTCAGGGCCCCCCTCCAGTCTTAAAATGTATTGAAGATCCCAAGGAGCTCCTGTTTATGTGGATTATAGCTGTCTATTTATCATAATAAAAAGGAAAACTGAGAAAAATTAAATATTGACTCATTTAAAAATAATCAGCTCATTGCATGTTAATATAAATAACATTTTATGCAACTATAGTTGTATAATTATACAGTTCTATGTATATAGGTATACTTGTAGATATGTATAACTAAAAATAACTTCCCCAAAACAAAACAAAAAATTCATCGAGAGGAATGACACAGTTTTATATTTTTGGGAATCTGTTGTGCAGTCATGCATGCTGTCGCCACTTGAAAACCTACTGTGCACCTGTGAGCATACGCAAGTGAAAAAGGCAAACAATGTCTTAATGTTATGAAAATAACTTTGACTGTGTGGACTCCCCGATAAGGTCAAAAAGACCTTATCAAAGACCTTTCGATAACTAGTTAAATAATTACAATTGAAAGAACTCACCCACTGTGAGTTTCTAACTCTTTTTCTAATAGTCGAGCCTGTTTTTTTGCGGGCACAGTTTCATTTGGGATAGTTTTTGAGGAAAGAATACATTTTGTGATGCCATTAAATACGTGGAGTAGGCAAGCTCCATTACCTCTCTGTATTTCCGTTTTCTCTTTCATGTGTAAGACTGGCAGCTGTAGCAAGAAAGGCTGAAGATCTCTTTCAGTTCTAAAATTTTAATTCTGTGCTTTTATTAGGGAAGCCCGGACTGTAGAACACAGAGGTCAATGAAACGTTTTGGTTAACTTTAAACTTTTCCTCACCAGCATTTCTATTGGAAGTTTAAAACTGAATTTCCAGGAAATGACATGTAATCATACTCCTATCCGACGGATCTCCACGCCTTCCTCTGTTACGATGCCTCACAAGGCCTTCGCCACAAAATGGGTTTGGTACTGGAGGAGCAGACTTGGCAGATGGGTTCAGTATGGGGAGAAGGTGAGTTCCATTCCTCTTGTGTTGTAACTGAAATGTTGGACGCCTCCATGGTTACCTGTGGAAAGTGTACATGTTTGAAGAAGTGGTGCTTTTTACATTATACAGAATTGTATTTACATTGTTCTCATAAGCATATACTCTGATTGCAGTAGTAAACAAAAAACACATTAATTATTATTATTTCTAATTTTTTTAAGTTGATTTTAGACAGAGAGAGAAACATCAATTTGTTGTTCCGATTGTTCATGCATTCATTGGTCGATTCTCGTATGTGCCCTGACTAGGAATCGAACTGGCAACCTTGGTGTATCGGGTTGATGCTCTAACCCAGCTATCTGGCCGGGGCTATTAATTATTTTTAAGGACTCGCTGGAACCATGAATCAGCTGCTTATCCCTCTTTCCTCACTATCAAGGACTGGGGAGAACCTTGAGATAGCTTTCTATGTTATTAGTACATAAATATACAGAGATTATTGCTTCCACCCAGAGAAGAGGCAAGAGTGAAGGATCAGCAGACTGACAGAGATGGCGACTGGGATTCCAAGTCTGGATTCAGAGGGACTTCAACTGCTAGACCTGGAAGAACATTTGAGGCGTAACCACGTAGGGATATGCTAACTGGGGATAGATGTGCTCAGATAAGCTGAGCTTCTATTTAGTGTCCCTTCCTCTTTTTGATTCATAGGATTAAAAAGGGAGAGAGAGAGAAAGGAAGCACACTTACAAACAAGTAGCCAGTCAAAACAGAGTGATGAAAAAGAGATTAAAGTAAAGCCAAAGACAAGGCTGGGTTGTGGGAACACCAGCATATAAGCTTCGACGTGGTTAGAAGTCTGGGGGCTGTGGATCTGGCTCTGAGCTGCCCGGCTGCCAAAGCAAGCAAAGAAACACAGCTGTGACAAGATCCCCTGTGTCTCTTTGGAGAGAACATACCAGTTCCTCAGGAGAAGCACCACTTTTTTCTGTTAAGGGGCCCTGAGAAAAACATCTGCTATGGGGCCACGTAGAGGGGACCATGCGTATTGTGAGGAATGAGGTTCTCGACAAGAGTCCTACTGTCACTCCCGTAGCACAGCGGCTTCTCAGCTCTCTTATCAAGCCATCTTTCCCAGGGCCTCCGTGAGCACACTGGAGTAACGGGGGTACCCTGTGGGAACAGAATAAGGGCTCAGAGCCCAGTGTCGGGTCCCCTTGCTGTTTGTCCTCCTCTCTGCTATGGTGGCCTCTGGAGCACCTCGGTGTGAAACTCTCCCAGGATGTTGACCTTCTTTTTTAAAAACATTTTTTTTAATCCTCACTTGAGGTTATGTTTATAGATTATTTTTTATTTTTTATTTTTATTTTTTTGAGAGAAGGAAGCATCAATGTGAGAAACATGATTGGTGACCTCCTGTATATGCCCTGGCTGGGGACTGAACCCTCAGTCTTTTGGTGTCCAGGACAACACTCCCACCAACTGAGCCACCCGGCCAGGGCGGTACAGGTTCTTTTTATGTTCAAGCTAAGGATGATGTCCAAGTGTAGTTTCTTAAAAGTGATCGTGTAAGGGGCCTGCAGAAATAGAAATTATAAAGTCAAGCTAATTAACTTCAGTTAAAATAAAGATAAACCATAGGCCGTGATGGTTCTTGTGTCAAATACTAGAAGTTTTCCGGAAGATAGGGAAAAGGGTTGGAAAACATTTGCATTCTAGTGACAGCAGGGTCCCAGAGACTAAAGAGAACTCTCAGTGGGGGATAGATGAGATTTAAATTTATACAAGTTATGTCGCCCATGTTTGCTAATAAAAATCAAGAAACTTCCTGATAGAACTTTAATCCAGAGTTCTCCCTGAGACATTCAGTCTGTGTTAAGTGCAGAGTTTTAGAATATAACTTACAACTTGCAGACATTAAGTGTTGTATTTATTTAATCTGTGACACTTCTCTCTTACAAGAAATGTTTTTGGAGATGTGGATAAATTCATACTATCCCGTATTCATTAGAACTATCGTTATATAAATTGAGTTGGCACTTCTATTATTTTTTTTAAAAGGTAGTGGGGGGAACAGGCCCTAGATTTGGTGTTTTCCTGGTTGGCTGTCCAATTAAAGTAAAAATGGTGGTTCCAGCAGGTTTGAATGCAAACATAGTGGGCAGCCCAGTTTCTCTCTCAGTTTGGTGTGTCACAATCCCAGTTTGCAGCTCTTTGGTGGCCTGGTTTCATCTGGTACACAGATTGGAATGTGTTTTCTTCAGACTGGGCTGTACAGGTTTTATTTCGTGCAACCGAATATTTAATAAGAGTTGGGCAACCAAGAGTTCCAGGTTAGCACCTCCCTAGTAGGAACTGGGAGAAGAGAAGCTTTTGCCCTCGAAGGGCAGGTACCTACGCTTTGACACTGAACTGTCTGGAAGATAGACTTCATATCCTTTTATGTAAATTAAGGTGCCTCACCAGGACCTGTACCGACATGGATGGTAGACAGAGAGAGGACGTAATGGGAGAAGTGAGGAGTGCATGGACAGGTGTTTGGGCAGCGATAGTGTGAGACAGAGTGATAGCAGGAGTGACAGGAGGGCACGGCCTGGTCACAGTGGGCTTTGCACCCAGCAGGGGGTGCGGACCCAGTGCCTCTGAGATATTTCCCAGCAGGTAGCTAAGCTCAGTAGCTGTGAAAGCTGGCATTGAGGTGGAGCAGGAGACCGTGGCTGAGAGAACTGCTCAAGACAAGGGCATGGCAATAATGTAGATAGAGGACAAAAGCCAAGACCTGGCCGCTGAAACAGATGCACATTTAGGTTCTGGGAGAATAAATAATTGAAGGCTCTACCATTCATTCATTCCTTCGTTCGTTCATTCAGAACTGGAGTGCAGTGTGGAGACCGGGCCAGAGGAAATCCTCATGAACGATACTGGGCTGTCCAGATGCTCAGCCCTGACGGACTGTCCTTGTTCTGTCCAGTGCGACAACCAGCAGCCATTTGTGGCTGTTTTATTTTAAACTTAAAATAATTACATGTAAATAAAATGAACAGTTTGGTTCCATGTCACACTACTGGCATTCTAGGTGCTCTATAGCCAACCCGTAGCTACTGGCTACCATATAGGATCGTGCAGAGAACATTTCCACTATCGTAGAATGTTCTAGTGAATAGCACTGATCCAGATAGTAGAGTCTTGATAGTCAAAGTCAGGTCCACAGACCAGCGACATCAGCATCACCTTGAAGCTGTTTGGAACGCAGAATTTAAAACCCTCCTCCTACTTCCCCTGAATGGTAATCTGTGTTTCATCAAGATCCCTGGGTGGTTCACACATCCTTTGAAGGCTGAAGGGCTCTGGCCTGAAGCTTTGTAGATCCCTGCCAGCCAGGAACAGCTCTCCGCAGAGCCGAGCAGGCAGTCGAGGGGTGTAGGTCTAAGCTTTGAGATGGAGAATCAGGGCAGAAATTTAAGCTGCCCAACCAGGGCGCACAGAGGTGACAGAGCTGCCTCTCCGCACCCTGTGCTGGCAGGTGTTTGGCCACTTGGGCGGCTCTTTGGGGTCCGAGGAAGGCACGTGGTTTGCCAGCGCATCATGTCATCATGGGAACGTGGTTTCCTACTGCTCACCCTGCATGGCCGTTTCCTTTACAGTTGTCCTGATCGATAATATCCCAGTGGCTTTCGTAATCAATGCCTTTGTGTTGTGATGCTGTAGTTTCGCTTTGCTAAAGTTAACCTCCTTGTCACTTCCACCCATTTGTCCTGATTCCGCCTGCTGAAACGTGTTCAAGTCGGTTACTGCGTTGCCCTCTGTGCAGCTGTTCGAACCCAGCTTTTCCGTGTCGAACCGCCACCATATTCCTCTCCAGGCTAAAGAGACTGAGTTCAGGCCCCTCTCCATCCAGGACGTCTTCCTGGGATGCTTTCCTTCCAGTGTCCCTCCCCTAACCTAACATCCAGCCAACATTTCGTCAGGGAAGGGGAAGTGGGGTGGGTGTAGCCTAAAGCTGCAGACTCTGAAATGTCGTTAAAGGGTCTGGGAGCCCCTCCCCACGACATGCTGCCGGCAGGACTTTGCTGTCATTAGCGCCTCCATTCTAGATCACGAGGAATGAGTATTTCCTCACCATTAAATAGGAGCTGCCCTGGATGGAGTGGCTCGGTGGACTGAGTGCCAGCCTGCAAACCAAAGGGCTGCCCGATCGATTCCCGGTCAGGGCGCATGCCTGGGTCGCAGGCCAGGTCCCTGGTTGGGGGGTGAGTTGGGGACGTGCAAGAGGCAACTGATTGATGTTTCTCTCACACATTGATGTTTCTCTCCCTCCCTTCCTTCTTCCCTCCCCCCGTCTCTAAAAATAAATAAAATACTTTTCAAAAATGGAGCACCCGCTAAAAGGGGCTCCCATCCAGTCTGCGCCTGGGCTGCCACCCCTGCCGTAGATGGGGGCAGCGGGACCGTGGCCTAGACTTCTCCCTTGCGGGAATCAACATACCTCTTTTTACCTACCCATTCCGATGTTCAGACCCTTCAAAAATGTCTTGAGGCCAGAGATTATCCCTTTATATTTTGGGGATGTCCTTCGTCCCTTTTATTATAGCGCCAGCCAGTGGCAAATTCAAGTGCTTTTTCAGCGTTGCAGACTGACTGGAAGCTTGGTCAGTTTTCTTTGCATCCCCGCGAATTGCAGGGGAGGAGTGGTAATAAGGGTATTTACACTTGGACAGCAGCGCACCTGCTGGAACTTCTCCTGCCTTCACTGCAGCTCTCACTGCCTTCTCGTCATGAGATGGGCTAATGTGGCCACCAGGGTCTCCTTCGTGCCAGAGCGTTGGATTCTGTCGGCCAGGGCAGACACGATGTCCGCCGTGTGGGCCTCGAGGTGCTCAGTAGTACATTTGGGTCATATTTTATGGAAGGTGTAAAAAGATCGTTGCAAAGAGCTGTATTTTTCAGGCATCTACCGAGCGCATGGTATCTGCAGGGTAAACTGTTCTCCCCTAGTCCCAGGATCGAGAAAACCACAAAGGGAAGTTTTGACAATCTGGTTTGGGAGGCAAGATACATTCCTCTTTAAATCCCAAGGCGAAAATAAAATTGTATGAGGTACAATGGTAGAGATTTCTTAAAGCTTACCACGAAGCCTGTACATTTTTCTTTTTTTTTTTTTTTAAATTAGGGAGGCACTCAGCAGATTTCGAGCATCGACTCTTCGTACCTGGAGTCTCTATACCGGTTCGCTCCGAGGAGCATTGTGCCATTTCATGCGGGCTCACAGGACTATGAGCTGAGTTTCCAAGGTAAGAGTTCACGTGTGGCAGGGGTGCCAGCCACTGGGATCTGGCCTGGGGAGATCTGGCAGGATGGGATGTGCATGCTTATCCCAGAATCAGGGTTCTTGTGAGCAAAGCCAGCAGCGTGGGGCGTGGGAGCCAGTGGCCATCAGAAGACCTGTACCCTAGAGCCGTGGCCCTGACGCACAGTAACAGTGTAACCCTGGGAGCAGCCCTGGCCTCTCTGGGCTTCCGTTCCCTCACCTGTGAAATGGGGGCATTGGGCTGAGTGGTCTCTGGGGGTGACTTCCAGCTTCACCATTCTTAGCTTCGGATTCTGTGTGTGTGCTGCTGCTTCCCAGGCTGAGGCAGAGCTTTCGGGTGCTGACGAGTACCGTAGAGACCCCAGGCCCGTGGGTGCCTTCGGGGCGTGAGAACCTGTCCGATCCTGCTGGGGGCCACCACCTAGCTCAGTGGTTTGTTTCATCCACCGCCTTTTCTAAATGCTCTGCCTTCTGCTATGTTGACCTGAGCCCCGCTGCAGAGGTCTTCCGGTCAGCTTCTACCAATCCATCAGGTGCATTTTGTAAGACATCCAGGGCAGCCACTGCCCTCCCTGGGTATGTGCTTGCTGTCCCATGGGCTGCACCCCGGGACACTCCCTGCAGAAGGTCATGTGCTTGATCTTTCAGGACCAGCCCTGAAGGAGGTAAAGGAGACTTGCTCAAGTCCTTGCAGCACCTCCTGGGATGTGGGCCCTGTACCACTTACTGTGGTGTGGCTTTGAAGGACTAGCATACTGACTTTTCTGGAAAGCAACTCAGCAGTACATATCAAGAGATATTAAAATGTACTTGTTTTTTCATCCTCTCAGGAACATTCCTTTCTTTCTTTCTTTCTTTCTTTTTTATATGAAGTATTTCACAAATTTCCGGGTCACCCTTGCCACGCTAATCCTTCCTGTATCGTCCCAATGTTAGTATATGTGCTGCCAAAGCGAGCACTCGGGACTATCTTTCTAAGGAGACAATCCCTCAGAAGAGAAAGGAAAAGCTACAGGCATGAATGTCTCTATCAAAGCCTTATCTGAATTACTAAGAGGAGCAGCCGGTGTCCCAGCATGGCCGTGCCTGAACAAACTGGGTTATTAAATTGCAGTGGAGTTTTGGGTAGTTGTTAAAATTCTGATTATGAAAACTATGTCATAAAAGCAAAATCTGATATTGCTAAATGGAAAAGGCTGGACCTACAATTTCTGTTTCTGTACTTTTCTATTTGTGTGTTATAGTATTAAAAAAGGAAAAGATTTTTTTAAAGTTTAATATGCATGTTACCTGCAGCAGTGTGTACACGTGGACCAAGACCGGAAGGCGACAGAGAAAAATAAAAATCTCTTCGCATGGATGATGAAATGAAAAATGGCCCAAGTTAAACATTCTTATTTACTTATGTTTTAGAGAGAGGGGGAGGAGAGGGAGGGAGACATAGACCGCTTGCTCTTGTACACCCCCAGCTGGGAACCTGGCCCACAACCCAGGCATGTGCCCTGACTGGGAATTGAACTGGTGACTCTTTTTGGTTCACAGGCCGATGCTCAATCCACTGAGCCACACCAGCCAGGGCTAAACATTCATCCTCCTTTGCTGGTAGCCTGTCATTCTGACAATGTGGAAGGGTGGTGGGGAAAGACGAAAACCAATGTTCCGGGTTCCTGAGTTGGGAGCAATTTAGTCAGTAATTTTGTTCACTTGCTTCAGAGAAAGCAGTTGGGAGCAATTTGCAGGGTTTTACCCTTTTTCTTTCTTTCTTATGTTCATTAAACTAGTATTGGAGCGCCAGCGGTGTGCCAGGCACTGTTCTAGACGCACGCAAACCAGGCAATTTCAGGAAGTGCCCACTGCTATGGAAGGAAGAAGCAAAGCAGTGAAGCAGGAGAATGAAGGAGTCCTGGGAGGGCACCTACTCTTATGGGAGCTGGAAACTGTGGGAGTGAGGGCGCGGGGGAAGGAGGACCCTCTAAGGAGCGGGAAGACTAGCACTTAAGCTGTGCGTTGCAGACAGCCCTAAGGTTTCGAAGAAGCACAAGAAGGACTGCAGGAGATGAGAGCAGATGTAGAAACTTGGAAAATCAGGAGAAGGTTGTGACAGGATCAGATTTGCTCTTTTTGTTGTCACATATGCTTGTTTTCATTTTACGTCCACTATACTGAGCCATAATTGTTACAATGAAACGCATGCGTTTCAAGTGTGCCGTTGGATGAATGTTGACAGATGCATGCAGCTTCTCTCCCAATCAAGACAGAAAGCTGTCCCAACAATCTAAAAGTTCCCTCGTGCCCTTATGCTGTGAGTCTTCCCCCCCCCACCACTGATTTGCTTTCTGTCACGATAGATTTGTTTGATCTATTCTAGAACTTCATATAAATAGAATCTTATAGTGTGTACACTGCATGCAGCTGGCTTCTTTCACTCCGAATAATTTTTTTTTAGATTCTGTTATGTTATTGCATGTTTAATAGCTTCTCCCTTTTCATTGCTGAGTAATATTCCATTGTTAGGATATATCATGGTTTATTTATCCATTCACCTCTTGATGTATATTTTGGGTTGCTACTAGGAACGTTCGACTGCAGGTCTTTGTGCGAATATAGGTTGTCATTTCTCTTGGGTAAATGCCAGGGAGTGGGATTGCTGGATCACATGGGCAGTGTATGTTTATAAGAAACTGCCAAACTATTTTCTAAAGTGGTCACTAGCAATATATGATGATTTCCTTTTTAAAGCAATCACTCTGGCTATAGCTTGGACCTAGGTGTACAACGTACATGAATTGAAAATGACATTTCACACTTGATGTAGAAAAAAATCTTCAAGATATATAATTAGGTCATATAATGATATATCATGTAATCATTCATGCCTGGTTTAGGGCAACTTAATGACATAGATGATGTCTTGTTACCTGGCTAGCCTAGCTCTCTTCTGTACCTTCTGACTTTTATTTAAAGATTAAATTAATTGCTAAATCTCATTTACCTCTTAGTTTCCTGGGTCTGATAAAAGGGAACAGTGAAGAATCCAGGTTTTTGTCATGAGCAGCTCCCATTCAAAAGGCTTTTCTCTATTCATACATATACAGGTCAGACATGGATAATTGTTGTGTTACTAGCCTCTGAAAAGTAGCAATAACTCATTTTCTAGCACTAATCCTTTATTCTTGTTTGTTTTCTCTTTTCTGTCTAAAGGGATGATTCAGACAAACATAGCTTCCAAGACCCAAAAGGATGTCATCAGAAGGCCAACATTTGTGTCTGCCTGGGACATGACGCTGATGAAAACTGGGCCAGAGTAAGTGTTCTGAGGCATTGCATGCTGACAGATGTTTGAGACGGTCGCGCACCGATCGCACCGAGCCGCTCAGGAATCCGGAGCCGGTGTTCTTGAAATGTCCCTGCTTGCGTTACACAGCACTTTCCGTTTGCGTTGCCTGGGAGTAGGGTGCTTGTTCATCAGCGCGCTGTGACGGAAGGAATACTAGAGCAGAAAATCTCGGTGATCCTCTAGCTCTCAGGGGACTTGGGGCGCGTCTCAGCTGCTCAGGGGCCCGGCTTCGGAAGCCGCGAATGGCGGGTTAATGGAGTGTGCCTAGGCAATCATCAGACGCGCTGAGTATTGCTTTGCTGTGGGTCCCTGTGTGAATCCATGGTTTTGTTGAGGGAATTTTCAGAGGGTGGGAAGCTGAGAAGGAGATGGAAAGAAAAAAGGGTCGAGGTTGAGCAAGGGGATTTGGAGAAAGATAAAGTTGACAAAGGGGATTTTTAGAGGAAATTGTGCTGTCGGGGATTCATTGTAACTCTCCTTTGTGTGCTTATGAAACTCAGTAAAATCTACATTATTCATGAACATTTTTGGAGTTGTATTTTTTTCCCCCTGGGTGATGTGTGATTATGTAAAACAGATTTTAAGGCAGGTGTAAAGTCAAGGTGTTTTAATTATGTTCTTTTGGTTGTAGGAATTAAGGTGTTTCACAAAAGAAGGAATTACTAAAAGGATAAACGTGGTGTAATAAGGAAAACATTTCACAGGAATCCAAGGATGGGAAGAATGAGCTATGTCAGGGCCTCAGGAGTGGGAGTCTGTTGCAATTCTGCTCTAGAACCTGAGGGGTCGGGTGTTGCAGGTCCTTGCCTCCAGCAGGTGCCCCAACTGGGGATGGAACCTGCAACCCAGGCATGTGCCCTGACCAGGAATTGAACCGGTGACCTTTTGCTTTGTGGGACCATGGCCAACCAACCAAGCCACACCAGTCAGGGCCATTTTTAAATTATTCGAGGACCCTCCATTACTGTTTTCCACAGCGGCTGCACCAGTCTGCATTCCCACCAGCAGTGCACGAGGGGTCCCTTTTCTCCACAGCCTCACCAGCACTAGTCATTTGTTGATTTGTTGATGGTGACCATTCTAACAGGTGTGAGGTGATATCTCATTGTAGTTTTAAGTGACATCTCTCTGATGATTAGTGACATTGAGCATCTTTTCATATCTGATTGGCCACCTGTGCACATCTTCTTTGGAGAAGTGTCTGTTCAGGTCCTTTCCCCATTTTTCAATTGGATTGTTTTCCTCTGAATTTCTTCATTCAAGCTCCCAAGAATTAGAATCGGATTGACTTAGCCATCTAAGGTCCCATCCAGTTTTTTAGGTTTTTAAATTAATAAAGTAAAAATATTGCAGGGCAGGGAGGAGTAAAGTTGATGCCCTCATGAAGTTCACGTTCTGGTGGATGAGACCGTAGGATTTAGTGGTTTACTTAGTCATACATGTTAGCGGAGCAGCAGGACCGGAAGGGGTTGCTCTTTTCATTCAGGCAACCAATGAGATCATGCCAGCTATTCCTTATCCCTCCAATGGTCCTGGCAGGATGTCTCGACAAACTGTCGTTTAAACTGCATTTCTTGAGGCGACCTATCGTCATGACTTTTTAATAAGTCTTATGCTCCCGTTCGTTCTTGACGAGTGAGACCGTCCACTGTTCCTGGACGGCAGGAAGTGCCCGGGCTGTGTTCTTTCTTAACTTCAAGCTGGATGGTTCCTTCCGTGTACATATAACTCCAAGGGAAGAAACCGGTTTGTGACATTTCCAAAGATTTCATGAAGTCAGTCCATTGTCTGTGTCAGTAGTTTACATCTCACATTTGCCTCCCTCTTTTCCACTTGCTCTTCCTCTTCTCTGGAAACATCCACCCCATCGACCATACGAGTCCTCCATCTTGCATGGCCCAGCTCGAACGCCGCTTTTCTCATATAAGCCTTACACGGGACTGTCCTCCAGTCTTCTCCTTTGCCCTCCAGTACCACTTTGTAAGTCTCTTCTTATAGTACTTAGCCATTCTACCATAGCCGAATAATATAATTATTTGTGTAACCATCTTCCCCGGCACAACTCTCCCTTCCTCGTCCTTCCCCTCAATTATCAGCTCCTCAAAGCTCTTGAAACACTTGGCATAATGAACGGTGTATAGTGACACTACAGGGATAGCTGAGTGAGTGAAGGAATAAAATGAATTGTGAAAACCCTGTTAGTGGGAGGTCGTGTAGAGAACGACATTTAGCCCTGCCATCACCAGCCCAGAGGAGACATGTTTCCTTCGGGATAAGGTAGGGCTGTGAGTACCATACTGAATGAAGGGTCTAAAGAGAAGTAGACTGTGTAGCATACTTCCTGGTTGATGGACCCTTAGAAACAAAGTGATCTGCTCATTGCTATGCAAATTCAGTGTGGAAATCTTGAGTCGACATCACCGGCCCATTGCGGTTAATCCCTCATTCTGAAAGAATCTTCATTTTACAAACGGGGTTCATTAAAGAGTTTTCTCCCCCTAAAGCATTTTTTAATTTAAGTCTTTCGTTATGGAAAATTTCAGAGTTAAAGCACAGAAAAATTGTATAATAAATACCTATGGTAGTGGGGGATTATATGGAAAAACCCAGCTTCAATGAGCATAAATATTTTAACCGTTCTTGTTTCTCTACCATCATCTTGAACTTTTTTCTTTTGTGTAAATATTTTCATGTATAAATTTCACACATCAGGTCATCTCACTGTAAATACTTCAGGTGTGTCTAACAGTTTTAAAAACATTATACAACACCATTAACCCACCTCACAAAATTGACAATGATTTCTTAATACCATCTAATACTCAGTTCATGTTCTGTTTTTGCCCATTGTCTCAAAAATGACTTTCAGTTGACTTATTCTAATTTGTTTCAAAATAGTGTATGAATATTTCATTTGCTAGATTTGTCTCTTGAACTTCTTTTAATCTATTACGGTTTCCCCTTCTCCGCTTTCTTTTTCTTTTTTAAGAAATAAAGTGATTTGTCCTATAGAAATCTCCCAAATTCCAAATAGAGCAAATTGTATCCTCATAGGGTTATTTGAGTGTAATTTCTGTGAATTGATGATTGGACTTAGAGGACCGATTAGGTGTGGGTTCCCTTTTTCGTCAAGAATAATATACAGGGTCCAGTCCAAATAATGCCCGTTTTTTCTTACATAAAAATCTTTTATTACAAAGGCATAAGCATGTAATTCTGTAACATAACAGTATCACATCAAGCACACCATGTGACGTTTTAGGTGAAATGTTCAAATTGCTGTCCATCTCGTGCGAGACATTCACGTGCCCTACCAACCACACTCAGTGGCGTTCCTCCTACCGGACCCTGCATAAGTGGTGTTTTCGACTTCCTGTCACATGTTATGAAGAGAGGTCTAGGAAGATGGGGGTGTGGGTCCACGTCATTTCAGTCTGATTCCTCCATTATAACAGTCTACCTAATGGTTTTAATAGTTATCGATGGTCATTGTTTAGATGCATTATTTCATGAGAGGTGACAAAATGGTGTCTTTCTGATTCTGTCAGTTCTTCTGCAATTAATAGCTGTGATTTGTCTATAAAGAAGACTTTTTCCTCATGTGTAGTTACCTTGAAATACAATTCATAGGCAGCGGGAGTTTTCCCTTTGTACGTTGAACATACTTGAATGTTTGTTGTTTGACAAAGAAGCTGAAGGACACACTTATTTAATGCTAACATGTTAGGACTTTGAAGGCTGAGCAGAAATCTAAAAAAGAATCAGTGCTTTTATCTTTTAAACAAATGGGAAAATAACATTTAATTAATTTACCAAAGTTTGAATAATTTCTGCATTTTCAAAAAGCATGATTTGGCCTGGCAGGGTGGCTCAGTTGGTTGGAGCATCATCCTGTACACCGAGAGGTTGCAGGTTCGATTCCTGGTCAGGGTACATACCTAGGTTGCAGGCTCAATCCCTAGTCGAGGCAGGTTACAAGAGGCAACTGATTGATGTTTCTCTCTCACACCGTGTTTCCCTCCTTCCCTCCCTCCCTTCTTCCCTCCCTCTCTCCTTATAATCAATCAACATATCCTTGGGTGACGATTAAAAATAAATCAATAAAAACCATGATTACTGGTATACCTACAGCAGAAATATGCAGGGATATAGTCCAAAGAAAAATACAACAAGAAAATTACCTGAGAAAGCTTTGCTCAGAAGCTGGAAGTTAATTAAGGGCAGGAAGTATTTGGGCACATGGCACAGGGGGCCGAGAGAATTCTAACTCTCTCTTGTTTGTAGCCATCAGCCAGTGCAGACCCAGCCAGAGACTTTAGTCTCGACAGTTGTGCCTCATGAGAAGTTATCCTCCACCCCGCTGAATGGATATGAGGTACTTGGCTTTTACCTTTTGGTGGGTGAATTGACTGAAGGTGGGGAAAAGCAGTTTGTTACAGACGTGTATTTTTTTTGCACGAAAGAACCAGTTGCTTCCTTAAAACTCTCGGATCAAGATGCAAAGGCAGGCAGCTAGATGGTGATTGTGTCACTTTCCCAGGAAGTCTCGTTGTCTCTGGGGTCCCACCACACAGGTTCTCGTTGGGGCAGACCCTCATGAAAACCCTGTGAGATGGATATTAGCAGCTTTCCTTATGGGCGAGGAAACTGGAACGCAGTAAAACTTGATGTGTCCATTAATTGGAGTTAAAAAGCTGGTTTTTAAGAGTCACACAAACTATGCCTCACCTTGTCACCTGGCTGGTTGGGGCAAGACTTCCTAGATTGTTTAGCCCCCACATCATGCTCGAGCTCGGGGAACAGGCCGCTGTCCGTGGGCTCCAGGGGCACCTTGGATGGGTCTGCCACACCCTGGCTTTAGGCAAGAAAGTTGCCGGGTCATCGGACTAAATCAGACACCTCGGGGGCCTCCCTTTACTCACCTTTAGACATAATGCTTGTTAGCTGTGTCAGCCTGAACATGCGAACCCAGTGTCAGCCAGCTCGTTATTGGCATCAGTTGCCAAAGCCAGCTCACCCCACCTGCTGTCACCAGCCATGCCAGAGGGGCCACACATGTGGACGTAGCATGCCTGAAATGTTTCCTGTTCCACATTTTTATATTTAAATTTTTTTTTAGTTGTTAGAGGTCAGTAACCATCTCGCGGAATACGCCAAAATAAGTGATCATTTTAAAGTGACTATGAAAACTGTCAAGATCGAGAAGATCAGGAAGATCATGAACGCACGACTCTTGGATGCTTTTGAAAGGTGGGTGACCATGTTTCTTTACAGAGTTTAAAAGGATTAGTTAAGGTCTACCTTTAAGATTTATATTCACTGGTTTCTTTTAGTGGTCAGCAACTTCTTCAGGGTCTGGTTTTCATTGTGTTAAATGCGAGCTTCTCTCTTTCAGCTTTGGTTTTACAATTCAATGATTTCATGTGTCTGTCATTTAAACGTTTTCATCAATATACATATATTTTTACAGCTATTGACTTAAAGTAAGTAGCTCTATTCTGAATGCTGGTGAAATGAGTTTTTAAGGCAATGAGACTGTCGTTGGCATTAATGACATTAACTGGAGTGGGGGAGGAACATTCTCGGGGCTAAGTGTCGCATTTTCCGTATTAGGAAAAAAGAGGAGATGAAGAATAGAAACGAGAGAATCCTATTTTGTGCCACGAGCCGCACCCATATGGATTCTGTCTGTGAGAATAATTTTGACTGGACCAAGCATGGGACTCCTGATATGACATATGGAAAAGGTGTGTACTGCAATATAGGAGCCTGGCTTGTCGGCCGCATCTCAGGCTCTGCATGCGCTTCTGTTACGAGGTATATGTGATTATTTTGCATCGCCCAGAATGTCCAGGCTTCTGCCGGGACGGAGAGAAAATAAGCCCGCCTCACCCTGTCAGTGCCCGGGTTAGGGTGGTGAGCTGACTTGGCGCCTGAGTGCCGCCCCTCGGCCCCGAGCCTGCCGTCCAGTTTTGGTGGAGAGAACTTCCCTTTCTCATGAAATACCTTCTCTGAGACGCTCTGATCTCATACGAGCTTGCCAACTGCGCCACCTGTTGGCTGCCTCGTCTCCCATTGGTACTCGGTGCTGGCTGTGGCTCTTCCTGACCTGCGTCCCTCCCATCGAAGCCACTCGAAGTAGCCTTCTGTTGTCACCGAGGGGCTCTAGGCAAAGATGGGAGAAGAGGCTTCTCCTTCTCAGGCCATGCCGGGTCCCCTGGGGACTGAAGTCACACAGGCCTGCCCACATGCAAAGCCTTTTCAGTTCTTTCTGTTGGTGCTAAACTTCATGCAACCCTTAGAAACAAACCAACAAAAGCCAAAGACTCTCTCACCTTAAAGGAATCGGTAAAAATTTATCAAGTTTCAAAGTGGGCTCAGTTCATACAACTAAGATTAAATTCACCCCCTCCGACTGCCACCAAAAAAAAAAAAAAAAGGTCAAGAAGCCAATCTGTCAGTTACCAGATTTTTTTGAGTGCCTGCTATATACTGGATATGGGGGACACAGCGGTGAACAAGTTAGACATGTGCCCCCTCCCAGTTATTTCACATAATGAATTAAATGATTTCATGTGCACCTGCTGTGGAGGAAAAGAATAGGTCCTGTGGACACCTCATGTAGCCTGTTCCCGAGGACAGGAATACGGAGGGTGCATCTGCCTTGTAGAGTCAGCGTGTCGAGTAAGGGACAAGTGGTGGAAAGTGTGGCCACACGGTTGAGTTTAGATTTGACCCATAGGGCACTGGAAGCTAATGAAGGGTTTTAACCTGGGGGATGACCTGAGGAGAATTCCCTAAGGGTATTACACTGAAGTGCATCACTAAAACTTAGAAGAAATGTTTGCAGAAAGCGGGTAACCACGTTGACTAACCTCGTTGAGTGGGATAGAACATGCGTGAAGTTTAAACCCATCAGTTTCTCAAAGTTTCTTTATGTCAGAGCTCAGCTACGCATCGTAGAAAATGGAAGTACAGTGTATAACTGACACTGATCGTGACCGACATGGGTGCTTAGTCTGTTTCTCCCCTCGTATAAGCGGAAGAATACTGAAACCCTCTGAAATACATATTTAGTGGCTTGATGGTGCTACTCACTTGCTACTTTTTCCCTTTAACGTGGTGAAAGGGGAGGGTTGCTGGCAGCCAAGGGAACACCCTGTGCGGCAAGGGCGCGGTTTCTCAAGGCACGGGGCCTTTGCCCGGGGCTCCCTCCCTGCCTAGGTCAGGGAGTGGTCCTTCTGCTTGGCTTGCCTCCTATGACGCAGCGTTAGGAGGCGTTTCTGTTTTGTTTCGCGTTTCTTTTTAATGTGAGCTTTCTGTTCCCATCACCCGTGATGCTATTAGTCCTGGCTAGATAGACTGGTGTGAACCACTGGACCCAGTATCTTAAGAAGGTCAGGCAGTTATCCTAAAAGCAGTCTAATGGTAGATCGCGAAGATACTGCCACTTTCCGAGGAAAAAGAGACACCCCCCGCCCCCCGGCCTCCATGTGTAAAATCACTTGGGTGAGGCTGTTATCTGCATTAATTCTGTATGTGACTGTGTTTAAGGGATGTTGAGCCAAAAGGACATGCCTGGAAAAACGGAAGGGCTCTGGGCTACACCTTTTTAAATTGCAGGTGGAGAGCAGGTATCTACTGGGACATGGAGGATAACAATGGAAAACAGACAGGTTAGGAGGTCACAGCTGCCGATCAGTCTAGACCAAGGCAAAGAGCCTCAGCAGTTGGGTCAAAGCCACTTAACTCCATGGTCTGCGGAGGTCTTAACAACTAAGACTTGGCGGAAAAGTAGAAGCAAGGTGAAATTAGGAGAAGAAGCACGCTAGGGGGATAGCTCAGCAAAGAAGGGCTCAAGAGGCTAGACGGAGGGCAGCAGAGCCGGGGAGCACAGTACAGATGCAGGGTGCTGCCCGTGTTGGAGCATTAAAAGCTCTGGAGATGCTGCAAGCCGGGGACTTCAGGGCGCTAACTGGTGAGGAAGAAGGAGAAACGAAAGTGTTATTTTTGAAGACGATATGAGTGTCTATGTAGAAAACCCAAAAGAATCTACAGAGAATTGGAATGTTGGTGTTCTATACAGGACATGAGACCCATACTTCCCTCTGCCATTGGACCCCAACGTCACCTTTGACTTTAGCCCGGGCCCGGGATGGTGGAGCCCCAGGCCCCCGACTGACTGAGTCAGAGCCAACGTGACCTTTTTGACTCTCCACCTAGAGAGGGATCTTTTCCCTGGTCTTAGTCAGAGTTTTGTCTGGTTCACAAAGCCTGTTATCATCGTTATTATTTTTATTGTTGATTGATTTTAGAGAGAGAGAGGAAGAGAGAGAGAGAGAGAGAGAGAGAGAGAGAGAGAAACATCGATTTTCTCCACTTAGTTATGCAGTCATCGGTTGGCGCTGTATGTGCCCTGACCAGGGATCAAACACGCAACCTTGGCCCAGTGGGACGGTGCTCTAACCAGCCGAGCCCTCCAGCCAGGGCCCAAGCCCTTTATTTTTCCACTACGTTTCTAGATCCTATATTGACTGAGAAGCTGACCGTGATTCTTTCTTTCTTCCTATATATTCCTTCCAAAGACTCTAATTCTCTTTGAGGCAAAGAATGTGTCTGGATAAATAAAAGATGGTTATGTATTTCTTTTAAAAATTGCAGAGAAAGAAAAAAGAAGCGCAATGTCTTCGACAGTGCTATCCCATTACATCAGTTATACCGAGTGGATGAAAATATGAATAAAGTGGATTTTAGAAAATCAGCATACTGTGAAGTCTTAAGTGTGGCTTACCGGTCAAACAAAAGCTAGAAGCAGGCAAAAAGAAAAAAGAAAAAGATGGAAGCAGAGTGTTTATGCAGATGAGAGATGGCAAAGACCGGGGAGGCTGTACAGCACATGTGAGGTTCGCTGGGAGGGAAAACGATGAGGCTGGCGGCACAGGCTGGGGGTCAGACCCTGAGGAAGTTTACAAGCCGCCTTGAAGGGGCGGCTTTTTCCTGCGGGTGGCCACAAACCACCAAGGGCTTTAGGAAGAAGCGGTACGACGACTCTGGCTGTGCTGGCAGGAAAGGCTGGATGAGACCAAGGCTGGAGGCAGAGAGGACATTAGGAGGCTGTATCAAGAGTCCAGGCCAGATATAAGGGTGGCCTAGGCCCAGGTAGTGGCAGAGGGATGGACAGGCTGCTGGGTTTCAGGGGATCTGTTCCCTGTAAGTATTTGCAACAAAACACAGTCTAGGTCTAAAGGGAGTGAGCGATGAGGTCAGTTCTTGGGGTTGGGTCATTGGAGCAAATGTAGAGTCCAGACTATGTAAGCACGATTTAAGAACAGCAGGTGGTTCACTTTAAAAGTCAGTCATTTAGGGTAATGGCTACTCTTTTGAATGGAGAATGATAAAAATGTCTTCCAAAGATCTAGAATACATGTATAAAGAATCACTTTTCATTGATTTCACAAATCTGTCATTCAGCTATCATGGAAAGAGAAAAATCAAAGAATCAGATCAGCACTCGGGCTTTCTTACAACATAGAAAAATATTGATTGAACTATAAAAGTAACTCAGTGCCATTAAAACATACACAACTATCTCTGAATGTTGAAAATAGATTTTATGGCTTTATCGAGCAATTAAAGTGCGCACTGAAGGAAAATGTGGATGGAATTACTGACTCTTGATTTAATTCCATTTTCTTGAAGTCAAATCTATTTTCACCTGTAACTCCGTACTGTTTATTTTACACCTCTTACATGCATAACTGGAATCTACTTATTCAGAAATGTTAGATTTCTGGAATGTAACTCAGAATCTGAAAGAGCGACCGATTGTGCTACGGTGGCCTGAGTTGTTGTCATACAGTTCTTACACTGAGGATTCTGTGCGTTTATCCTAGGGAGCGCCTCAGAATCCACTTAGTCTTATTTCAGAAACCGTGGACTTACTGTCTCCGCACTGTAGGCTTGTTTTGGTCACTCATCAATAAGAAAAAGACAGAATACAATGGGGGGGTGGTGGTGAAGAAGCAGTTCAGAGAAAAAAGCATTTGAAATAATACCAATAAGCATATGAAAAGATGCTCAGTGTCACTAGTATTCAGGGAAACATGTTAAAATCGAGGGTTTTTTCCCCCAGTATATTAACAAAAATTAAACGGATAGATAATAACCAGTGTTGGCAAGGACATGGGGAGACAGGACTTTCTTCGTTGTTGGTGGTAAAGTTTTTAGACCATTTTTGGAGGACAATTTGCAGTATCTGTCAAAATTTAATATGCTCATGTCCTTTGGCTCAGCCATGATGGTTTTGCAGTCAGTTCTACAGAACTTTATACAGGTTCTCAAAGGTGTATTTACTAGGGTGTTTCAGAAGCATTTATTTAGAAGTATTTCTGGTAATAGCAAAAAAAGTGAAATCAACCCATGTGTTCATCAGTGTAGGAGTGGTTACATTAAATAGCCATACAGTGGAGCCCTATATAGCTACGAAGAAGAATGAGGCGGGGTTAGATGTGTTGACATAGCAAGATTTCTGGGACTAAAGTGGAAAAAAAAGTTGTAGAACAGTTCATATATTAGGCTTCTATTTATGAATAAATAAAAAGAAAACCCTATGAGCATATATGCTTGTAAATGCCTAGGAACAGGTGCGAGAGAATTCCTACCAAGCTGTTAACTGTGTAGGTGAAGGAGAGTGGGACTGGAAATGGTAGGTCAGTATAGTTGGACTTTAATTTTTTATTCTAAATATTATCGAACATCATTTACCTAGAATGTCCAGTAGCTGACCTATTCAAGATAAGCAGTATTTCAGAACTTCAAACACCTGAATTATAAAAAATAATAACCAAAACCAAAAACTAAATGAAGAAAGTATTAAACATTTGTTACTATAAATATAACAAATTCGTTTTAATTCTTACTTTTTGCATTATAAAATCAGTGTTTTCCATACAGACTCTGTTCCTTTAAAGGGGCAGGAAAGGCATCTGGCAATGCTAAAAATAAAAATGGGAAATTTTAAATTGTCAGGACATCGCCATTGATCTGCTGAGTATGGGAATTCCCATGATTATCAGAGGTTTTAGGCTTGAGGATGATGGATCAATTGTCTTTGAAAAGCTGTGCCAGGGCCCATCGCTTGGTCATACTATACCTCTTCCTTTTCATGACCTTCCCATTTTTCATGACCTTCCGATCCCGAGTAAATGACCTTTGGCCCTTACGATATTAAACGGCCTCTGCTGGAGTATCTTTGGTTCGTCAGTTACACTTGAGCTCACCCCGCCCGAACTGCGCGAATTGGATCATGGTGACGTCACCACTTGGTCGGCTCCCGGTGGCTCTTACTGTCACAGCGAGCCCCGTGCGGCAGCTGCTGTCCCTGTTACTCCAGCGGGGCTCGTGCACTGTGTGCGAGTTTACTTATATGATAAACATTTTGCAAGGACAAAGGAAAGTTTCTAAGTATCAGCAAAGCATTGTTGACATACACCTAGTCCAGTGATTTTCAACTCTTTTTCATCTCATGACACAAACTACTAAAATTCTGCAGCACACCAAAAATATATTTTTTGCAGCTCTGAAAAATAAGATAGGTGTATACTTTTGTTTCATTCACACCGGGTGGCTCTTGTTGTGTTGGCTGTTGTCATTTTAAAAAATGTAGTCGGGTATTGCATGTTTTAAAAACTCTGGCGGCACAGCAGTTGAAAAATCACTGGCTTTAGTCAATGCTCATCATCTAATTATGTGTAAATGGTCTTATAAACTACATACCTTCATTTATAATAATTCTTAACCTTTTTTCTTAATTTTTTCTAGGAAATTACTTTATGAAAGATGCCATCTCTGCCCACAGAAATTGCCAGTGTGATCCCCAAAACATTGTTATGTTCGTAGCCCGAGTCCTGGTCGGAGAGTTCATCGAAGGGAGTAGGAGTTACTTGAGCCCTCCCTTCCCGTATGACAGCTGCGTGGATACGAGGCTGAATCCCTCCATTTTTGTCATCTTTCAGAAAGATCAGATTTACCCGGCGTATGTGATTGAATATACTAAAGCAGATAAAGATAAAGATAAAGGCTGTGTGATCGGTTAGAAATGATGACGGTGCCGTTTTAAAGGACGCTATAACCATTCCACTCACTTGCAGAAGCAGGGTGCTGCAGATAATTCTTTTTTTTACATTTCCTCACCTAGTTATCAAAGGCCTTGGATCAGCAGTTCCCAAACTTTGCTGCACATTTGAATCATCTGGAAACTTAAAAAAATCCCACTGTCCAGAATGCATCCCCTTCCAACTAAATCACTGTGTCTGCAGGTGAGAGCCAGGCCACAAAATGTCTTAAAGTTTGGGAGCCACTGCCTTGGATGTAACTGGGAGACTGATTTCTACAACTTCTGTGATTGAAGGAACCTTTCTCTCCCAACCACTCTTACAGTTCACTGGATGGCATGGTTTTGTTTTGGTTAAATTGAAAAAAAAATTAATTTGGGAACTTTGAGAGAAACGTAAAAACGCCTGTTGAAACAAGGACATAAGATAGTACCTTTGTGGCTGGAAGATTGTGAAAAGTTGGGGGGTGGAAATGCTTAGGAATATGCAGTAGGGGAGTAAGGGTAATTTAAATGCCCTTACAGACATAGCTACAGTACTGTACCTTTGTAGTGAAACTGATTCGAGGCATACATTTCGTTATTTCTCCGTTTAGTTAGGGGGGACTCCGTTCAAGTCATCTCTGGAATTCAGTTAAGAAAGTTGCCAAGTACGTCTCGGAGAGAAGCGCCAACTCGAATTAATGGCCCATTTGGGGTCTTTATATTCTTACGGCAAAGTAGACTTTATACTCTAACCAGTAGGGTTCCAGAGGAGGCTTTTTTTCAGGTTGGACTTTCATGAAGTGTGTGTATTTTGGGAGCACCAAGTTTCGGTGACCAGAGTCACACAGTCCTGGCTGATAAACCCAAGTGCTCCTGTAGTCGTTCACTTTGGCCGGTGAGACTCATCTGGGAATTAGGAAGAGGGCCCTCCTGTTGAAGGCTGGGCCCCCTCCGGAGGCGAGATTTATTTCCTGGTGAGCATAGAATCAGAGCAAAGAAAACAGTGGTTCCAACAGGCCTCGTCCCTGCAAGGGCCTACTTTTTCTAAATAGGACAGATTGTATGGAACTGTAGTACAGTCAGTTTTTAGAGCAGTTGTGGTGTGCGGACCACGTTCCTTATTATGAATCAGGTTTTTCCTTTCAGTTCCACCTCAGTCTCCAAAATTTCCTGTTATAGTTCCTTCCAGCAGACATGTTACAGAAATTAATTAGCATTTGAGATTTTATATTAGGGTTCCGCCACCTCTTGGCTGAAAGGGCCTCATCCTAACACATGTAGGGAGGGTTTTTTGCCTAGGGTTATTTTCTGGGAGGCTTGCCACAAGTAGTTATTCGTTCGTCTGTTTGTTTGTTTTTTCATGGTAGCTTCTGTTCTGGAGTTTTCATTTCCTGATCTTGACCCTCATGTTGCAGAGATGCGATGTATCCCACTCTATCCCACTGCCCTTTAGACATCTCGGTGCAGGGGTTGGGGTATCTCACAGGCATCTCTGCGTCAGCACGTCCAAAGCGGGATTCCCGCCCCACCCCCCATACTCTGTATGCGAGTCTGTGGTATCACCATCCACACATCTGCTTAGGCGGAAATCCAGAAGTCATCCGGACCCCTCCCTCTGCCTTCCCCTAGGCTCCTTAGCGGTCCCCAAGTTGTTTTCCCCACTTACATATCTTTTTGACCCCTTCTAAGTTGTTCTTTACTTAGCAAGAATGGCCGTATTTTAAAACTTTTTACTTTAATAATCTTTCAAAACACAAATCTGATCATGCCTTGAGAGTAAAGTTCAAAATCATTATCGTGGTCCCACGTGATCTCTCCCTCTGCTCCCCTCCATCATTTACTTCTCCCACACAAGCCACTTGGGCTTTCGGTCAGGCCTTTGGTACCCTTTTCACGTAGCTCAGTGGTTCTCGATGAGCACTCCTGCCTTCATTTTTAAATGACAAATATTCTGTAACATCCACTTCATTATCCTCAAAGTGCAACTCAGAGGTAACATATTCTACCCACACACAATTTTAGAAATAAGTGTAGAATTAAGTAATACGAACACAAAAGGGAAATAAAAAGTACACAATGTGGGCACGGCTATATTCGAAGACCTAAGTAAGTAGTCGGATGTTTACACCTACTTACAATGAATAATTTGAACTTAAAAGGAGGTAGGAGATCAGAAGCTAATTTGTACAAAGAAGTAGGGAAAAATAAAACAGCAGGGATACAAGTGGACGTTAGAATAAAAAGCAGTGATAGAGTAACTTATTTGCTTATGCTAATACGTATTGCTATAAGAACACCTTCAGTGAAATAAAGATACACTGCAAGAAAATCTACAGATTATCGAAACAGAGAAAATGAGGACATATATTTTCGCAGACGTGCCGTAGGTCATACACGAATGTCTAGTGAGACATTCAGAATTCGTATAGGGTGTAGAGCAATTCCTTACTGTGAGGAACTGTCCAATGTATTGCAGAATGTTCAGCATACTTGGCCCTCACATACTAAGTGGCAGTAGCGCCCTTCCCTCCCCCTAGTTATGGTGACAACCACAAACACTATCCGATCTAGTCACCTTTTTCAGAGCAGATATTTTGTAATATCCCTTCCGCCATCCTGAGATGATTCATTGATAATGCAAACTATTTACACACATGCATTTCTTTAAAAGTCAATTTATTGCCCTAACTCTTCTAGAGGAGAAACAGGAGGAAATAAATTTGTAATAAAAATGGACTGAATTTCAATATGGAAATACTCAGGCATGACTACGCTATACATTGTGAGGTAGATATTTACTTCTACTTAGAGTGAAATAGGGTTGGATTGAAGAGTTGATCAGAGGCTACTTCCTGTAAAGTACAGGAAAGTGAAAGAGAAGAAGTATGGGTGACACTAGAATGAAGACCAGTATTACGGTTAAGTCATAACAGACCATCCACCTTATCTGTAAGGGAAAGTGAGGGAAAGAACGAAATTACCTTACTTTAAATAAGGGTAATGGGACAATACAAATTACAGATTGTCTAAGAGGAAAACAGTTATTATATTCTCTCAGGCAAGCTGTAGGTCCTACATATAGGTCCAGCAGGACATTAGAAAGTCGTATAGGTACAGAATAATTGTTCGTTGTGTTGGGGCTAGCCCTTCCACTGCAGGACACCCGGTATCCCTGGCTGCATCCACTGAGTGGCAGTAATAGTCCCCAATTATTATGAAAGCAACAACCTATCAATTTCTCAACTATCACTGGTGAGAACCACTGACTCAGTTAATATCTGGCATCCTCAGATCAGCTTTTTCAGCTCCATAAGGAGTCCTACAGATTAGGCTGGGTGTTTGCCGCCCACCCTGCCAAATCCTGTTTTTAAAATACGGTGTGTCTTGCTCTGTTCATTTTCAGCATCTCTCCACCTGGAGGCTGTCTGCTTTCTGCGTTAGAATGTAAGCCCCTTGAGGGTGAGTCAAACTCTCTTGTTCACTGTGCCTTGAATAAAGTAAGCTCAATTTATATTTCAGTAGTTGAGTTGTATTGTGCTTCAAGCTCAACTTGAGACTAATAAAAAGTTACATATTAATTTGCTCTGCTGCCTGTATTTGCTTGATTTTTAGGTATCTCCAAAAGACAACTGCAGACACCAGTTTATTGAATGAGGGAAAGAGAATGTGTTGTCGCTTCCAGCTTTACCATCCCGGGACTCCACGACCATGACACTGCTAGGGAAGGGCAGGGTGGTGATGGAGAAGCCCGCGGCCAGTTGGCACACCTGTTGTTTAGGGGCTTAGAGAGGGAGGCTGGAAGTTGCTGATACTGCTAAGACACCTTTCTTCCTGTCGTCAGGGGTGGGACCAGGGCCAGGCTGAGGCACAAAAAGTAAACATGTAAATGTCAGTGGTCATCAGAATTGTCCTAACAGTCACTCCTTTAAAAGCCCTTCTCATTCTTTAATCACAGAATGGGTGGACAGAGAGAGGAGGAAAATCCCTATGTGGCAGTGTAGATTTGATTAAAGTGAAGGCAAACTTGCTATGCGATGTGCACCTCAATGTAAATAAAAACAATATGTAGCTAACCTGCTGCTGCCAGAACATCCGCATTCAAATGCACAAAAGTGCCATCAAGCAAGAGCGGATGTTCGCATTTTCCCAATTAGTTATTTGTCCTATTTGTTTATTTGTCATAGCAGGCTCTCAAGTTTTCAGACCTGTTGAATCATGTTGCTACTCCCCAAGGTTTCTCCCTCTCTCCTCGGCTTTTCACTCTTCATTTTTGCTGAGTGACCTTATCAACTCTCACAGCGTGAATTAAAAAAAAAAAAACACCTTATCAAAATTGGTGAATTTTTGTGCAGCCATTTTAATATTGAAGATGGAAGAAGAGACGCAACATTTTCGTCATACTATGCTTATTATTTCAAGAAAGGTAAAAAGGCAACCAAAATACAAAAAAAGATTTGTGCAGCGTATGGAGGAGGTGCTGTGACTAATCGAATGTGTCAAAAGTGGTTTGTGAAGTTTCTTGGTACTACTGACATTTTGGCCAAATAATTCTTTGCTGTGGGGCTGTCTTATGCATCGGAAGATGTTTAGCGGCACCCCTGGCCTCTACCCACTGGAAGCCACCTGTGGGAGATAGCCGACATACTAAAAATATCCAAATCAATAAAGTTATTGGTGAAAATGAAAAATGTGTCTTTTATTTTATGGAAAAAAGTAAGTTTTTGGCCAACCCAATACAACTAACTGCTTACTAAGCATCTCATCTTGGATTATCCTTTGCAATCTCAGCAATAAAAATTGAGATTATAATCTCCCGAATCCTGTTTTCTCTTCTGTTTTTCTTTGTCTTGTTTTGCTTTTCTAGAAATACATTCTCACTGTTGCCAGGGATCTTTCTAAAACACCTATCCTACAGTATGGCCAGGCACTGATTTAAGTTTAGGGATAAACGAGATTCCTACTTTCACGCACTTGAATTCTACAAATGCATAAATAAATGAGAATAAAAATGATCAGTTCCCTATGGAGACTGGGGAGCTACTTTAGGTTGGGAGGTCAGGAAAGGTCTTGCTGAAGAGAAGACTTGAACTTCCAAGCTCAGCGTTGAATGACAAAAAGGAGATCTCTAGATCAGGGGGAAAGTGTTCTAGGCAGGGGATCCTGTCACTGGGCAACTGAAATTCCTGAAGTGGCTTCCCAAATCTCCAGTATGTAAGTTCAAACCTCTTAGCTTGGCAGAGAAGGTCTTCTGGCATCTGGCCAGTTACCTTTAGTTTCTTTACATTATGTGACATTAACTCACTGGATTGTCAGAACCACACTATAGAACAGCAGCTAGGCTGGTGGGATTCCTGGGTTATGTATCATTCATCTTTGTACTAGGTCGCTGCACTAGCAGTTGGCTCAATAAATGTTTGTTAAATGAGCACGGTGTTGGGCCAAGAGGATAACTGCTTAATAAATGTACAGTTCTAGACCCGTGCAATCCACAGAAATAACGAGTGAGTCACATAGGTTATTAATGAGATATTTCGCATTCTTCTCATTCTAAATCTTCAAATTCCAGTGTATGTACTTCACACATCACAATCTCATCTGAGACTGGTCACATTTCAAGTGCTCTACAGCCACTTGTGACTGGCTAGTGTCTTACCTCCTCGGAGAGCCTTGTACTAGCTACCTGAGGCCACCAGGCCCCTTCTACCACAGGACCAAGAAAAAAAAATCAGAGATGTTCTAAATTAAGATCGGGGCAGGGGGAGAGTGAGACAGAACAGTTAGCCTGTTTATAGCCGTGTACAAGCTCTGACAAAAACACTGCTCACATTCCTGTGTATCTGTCGGAATTTAGGATTAATTTCCAGGTGGCAGTCCGGTGATCTCAAAGAGACAACCACCAGGTGCCATAGAACCCTAGGAGCCTCCGCATGTATTTGGACATGAACTTTCCAATCTGCTGTCCAGGGCTAATCCACAGGAGGGGACCCGCCTTCCTCTTTTTCTTTTCTTCTTCTTCTTCTTTTTCTTTCTTTCTTTTTTTTTTTTTTTTTACAAAAGTTTATTCTTAAATGTACAACAAACTCCAAAACAATACTTCATTCTAGCCATAGGTGGCAGGAGATGTTATGACAGGAATCCAGATGTTAAAACAGGAATGGAATTTAGGATCACCATTGCCCCAGGCACAAGGAATAGCTCACTTTTTGCCAGATTTCTTAAATCCCCCTGTGGCCAGGGGGCCCTCCCCTCCCCAGACCGTCGATTTTAACTCCTCAGGTTTCTTCTCTTGTTGCTTGAAAGCCCTATCTCGTCCATCTCCTCGGCCTGCTTCTTGGGCTGTTTCAGGGGCGTCTGCCACCTTCCGCAGCAGCCTTGGCGCTGCGCCTGCCACCCCTTCCCCAGGAGCAGACACTTCCTTGCAATCGGACCTGCTTCACCTTCTCCCATCCCCATTGTCTGTAGCTGATGTAAATCCTTTCAGACCGGCTCACATCCCCCCGCCCCCGCCCCGGCCCCACTTGATGGGTGCAAATGCTTGCAAAACTCCAGGACAATGGACATGCTGTCTTTCTTACCTCACATGCTGCTGGTGGTTTAGACTCTATGCCCCACGACTAGTCTTATTTTTATATATATATTTTTTGCTACCGGAGGCCTAATAAATAAACTCATTCTTTTAAAAAGACTTTAGCCCTGGCTGGTGTGACTCAGTGGATTGAGCGCCGGCTTGCGAACCAGAGAATCGCCGGTTTGATTCCCAATAATTGCATGTGCCTGAATTGCAACCAGGTCCCCAGGTAGGGGGCGCGGGAGAGGCAGCCACACATCCATGTTTCCCTCTTTCTCCCTCACTCCCCTTCTGTCTAAAAATAAATAAATAAAATCTTAAAAAAAAAAAAGGACTTAAGCCGTGGAAGTTAAAATTTAATTCACACGACCTATGTCATTTTGCATTCCTTACCAGTCCCTCGAATTCTCTCATTCTCGTGTTGTGACGCCCCCACCATCATACACAGCCCATGCCTGGCACAGAGCAGGCGCTCAGTAAATACTGTCCCTGCCTGGTCCGCGTCCAGGGAGCACAGCGGGGCCCCACGGCCGCCGCCCCCCCGCCACCCCTTCCCCAGCCTGTCTCGGGATCTTGGTTTGAAATCGTGGACGTGACTGGGAGGAGTCTGCCCGCCTCGGATTTCCGTGCTGGGCCGCGCAGGGAGCTGCGCCGAGAGCATGGCGGAGCCCACCGTGTGCTCCTTCCTCACCAAGGTGCTGTGCGCCAACGGCGGCCGCATGTTCCTGCAGGACCTGCGCGCCCACGTGGAGCTCTCGGAGGCCAGGCTCCGGGACGTGCTGCGCCAGGCCGGGCCCGACCGCTTCCTGCTGCAGGAGGTGGAGGTGAAGGAGGGCCTCTGGGACGCCGAGGCCGAGGTGGCGGCCGGCGCCGTAGGCGCGGGCAGCGGCGGCGGCGGCCCCTTGGCCTGGAGGGTGGTGGCTGTGTCCTCGGCGCGCCTGTGCGCCCGCTACCAGCGCGGCGAGTGCCAGGGCTGCGACCAGCTGCACTTCTGTCGCCGTCACATGCTGGGCAAGTGCCCGAACCGCGACTGCTGGTGAGGCGCCGCGGGAGGGGGCGGGATGGGGACGCGGCGGCTTCCTGGGACCCAGGCGGCTGCGCGATCCCCGCGCGCAGGCCGCTGGAAGCGGGACCCAAAAGAGTTGAAAAAGGGGGTGGTGTGACTCGGGGCCGACGACCTCCTCGGAAAGGGCCGAAGGGAAGTCTCGGGAAGGGGCCCTGCAGGGTCCTCCGGGGGAGGCCCGCCCTGCGCTCCCAGCTCTGGTGCGGAACGAGGTGGGGAGGCCAGCTCAATTTGGATTTCTTAGACATCCCTGCCCCCGGATCCTCCACGACTCGGCTGGGAAAAAGCAGGATTGGGACTTTGGAGTTCATTTACTCTAGCGGTCTTTTGCGGGATATTTGCGGGTCCCATCAGATCCTTGGGACCTTTTATGAAGAGATTTCCTCTTTCCACATAAACACAAAGTTTTACAGAAGCCATTCTGAGCTCTCTAGGTTTAGAAAGACTAATCTAGTCTGACCCTCACGAAACAGAGGGGTGGATGACTTGGGAGAGGCCGTGCGGGGCTGCCTTGGTTTATTCAAGCTTCCCAAAGTAGGGATGGGGGCACGTTGGCGTCTTGTGGGGGGTGGGCAGCTGTTTGGGGTGGAGAAGGCAAGTGCGGTCACCTACAAAACAGGTGGGCACCCTCTGCCAAGGCTGGGTGGGGAAGGGTATACGCTTGGCTTTAAAGCGCCCTCGTTTAAAATGAAAACAAAACAAAACACCCAACCCTGTCTCAGTTGGTTGGAGCGTCATCCCTTAAACTGAAAGGTCGCGGGGTCGGTCCTGGTCAGGGCACATGCCTGGGCTTGCGGTTTTGGTCCCCAGTCAGGGCGCCTACAAGAGGCAACCTGGGCCTCTGATCCAGAGCTTTGTGTTCTAGGTCTACCTGTACCCTTTCCCATGATATCCACACACCTGTCAACATTCAAGTCCTGAAAAACCATGGGCTTTTTGGCCTCAATGAGGCCCAGCTTCGGGTTCTGCTTTTACAGAATGACCCCTGCCTTTTACCGGAGGTGAGTCACCAAGGAGTCACCCTTATGTGGCCTGGCGGGTGAAAGAAGTCGGGGGAGAGCCTGAGAGCCTGAGGTGTGTGGGGGTGGGGTGGGGTGGGGTTACGGTGCAGGGCCGACCTTGCTGGAATTTCTATGATTTTACTGGACTTCGATCCACAGGGAGGGATGATGGATCCTTGTGGTACAGAAATAATAATAATGGCTACTGTTTTGGTTTTTTTTTTTTGAATGCTTACTAAACGCTAAATCGTTTATATATTTTAGCTCCTTAATAACCTGCCCCCATTTTGCAGATATGGAAACTGAGTTTCAGATAGATAAAAAAACTTGCCTAAGGTCACAGAGTAAATGGCAGATTTGAATTTAGGTGAACCCGTGTTTTGTGAATTGCCTGTTTATGCTTTTGCCAATGTTTTTATGGCGGCATTTGTCTTTTCCTGTTAATTGATGTCTTTAATGATAAAAATTTATTTTCCGGTCATATTTGTTGTAAGTATTTCCTGCCATTTACTTATTTGGGGGCCTTAGGTATTAATTTTAATTGCTTCGAAACAACATGATTTTGTTTCAGATGCTTAAAAAGTACTCATTATCACTGCTATAATGGTGAAGTTAGTATGTTTGTATCTGTTTAGCTAGACACAAATAATTTTTTAAAAATAAATTGTTGATTCTGGCTGGTGCAGCTCATGTGGTTGGAGCATTGTCCCCTTACCGAAGGGTCGTGTGTTCAGTCCCTGGTCTGGGCACGTGTGGGAGGCAACTAGTTGATGCTTCTCTCTCACGTCGATGTTTCTCTCCCTTCCGCTCTCTCTAAACAGCAATGAAAAAATGTCCTCGGGTGGGGATAAAAAAATGAAAAAATAAATTAATAAATAAAATAGTTGGAATCCCAAAAGAAAATTTTACGAGAGACCACCAATTAAAAGTAGAGTTTTCTAAACACCAATTTTTTTTCCTTTCTCTCTCCCTTCCTCTCTCTAAAAATCAATAAACGTATGCTCTGGTGAGGATTAAAAAAAAAAAAAAGAATTTGTTTATCCTTGAGGCAAGGGGTCCAGCTTCTAATACCTGCGTAAATTTGCTCATTGGCTACAGGTTTTGGGAGTGGGGTGGCAGGTCAACTGAGTGTCAAAGTCAGAGAGGGGCAGCTGTGAGGTAGCAACAGCTGGAGGAGATTGAGTGGGAGCACTGTAACCCTGCCCATCCGCCTTTCACCCAACGAGTTTAACGGCCATTGGCTTAAAAGACACAGTGAAAACCAGTGTTTTCAGGGTTGCCTCATTTCTCTTCCAGGTCTGTTTGTGCTACAACAAAGGGGAAGCCCTGTATGGTTACTGCAACCTCAAGGACAAATGCAACAAGTTTCATGTGTGCAAATCCTTTGTCAGGGGAGAGTGCAAGCTTCAGAAGTGCAAACGGTCCCATCAGCTCATTCATGCGGCATCCCTGAAGCTGCTGCAGGACCAGGGACTGAATATCCCCAGTGTCGTCAATTTCCAGATCATCTCTACCTACAGGCACGAAAAGCTGCACAAGATGCTTGAAAATAAAGGTGGGACTGCCTGAGGTAGACAGAGTTCCATCACTGATAGTTTTTGACCTGAAAATGAGTCTGGGAGAGAGAGCACTTTGCGGGTTAAGTGCTCTGTCCTAGCGGGAGCTTAGGACAGTCAACGTTTATGAGACAGAACTGCGATTCTAACCAAAGGAAGGAACGGCTGCAGCGTATTTTCAGGGCTGCCGGCTAATAACACCTGCCCAAGTGTTTGAACAGTGTAGCTCCTTGGTTAGTTGGGGGTCCGGAAGTAGGTAGACCAGTCTTAACAGTTTCATGAGGAAAAAGGAGGAGGGAGATAGACCAGTGACTAGAAAGGTAAGTAAAATGTACGGATGGCTTTCTTTCAGTAAATTGAATTAAAGTTGTTTTTTTTTTTTAATTGTTAGGAAATTGCAACCACATTACGGAAAAATTTGGGTAATAGAGTAGAAATAAAAAATTGTACATGACTCCACTCATTCTAATGCACAGTAATTGTCACCATTTACTTGCAAGCCCTTCAGTTTTGTGGCTGTACAAAGACTGGTCCAGTTGTGGTCAAAGTATGTATTGGTTTAGTGTCTTAAATGATCACTTTATACAACATCATAACCATCTCCCCATATCGCTGCTCAGCCTGTCACTTGTTAGGCCTACACAGTATAATTTGCTGCTCATTATAATGTATGCAGGGACCTTACTCTGTTAGATTTGCCTGTAGCTGAAAATCAGTTCTACTGAGCGGTAGGCTCAGCAGAATGGTGGATGGGAAAACTGTATCATCAAGCGGAGGTCTCTAAGCTTTTACTGTGGAGCTTTTTTACGTTGGGGGGTGGTTGTGGCCGACTTCACGGGCAGGTGGCTTCACGGGTAGGGAACCTCTGCATTGAACAGTGCTGGAGGCTGTCTAGGGAACCCTGAATGGCGACAGGGACCTTCTACTCTGTGTTATGTGTAGGATCTGTCCTTACCTTCATCTGCTCTTCTTTGGTGGGTCCCTCCTACTATGAAATAGCTTCTTTCTACTTGCTTCTTGTGTGCGTGTACATGTGTGTTTAACATGTTTTAAATCCGGGAGACCTACACTCTACAGATCGAGTTTTGTCTGAGATCTGATTTGCTGGACTGATGTTCCTATTCTGACATGAAATTTAGACATGATAAAAGGAGTGTCTTAGGAAGCCTCGTCTCTTTCTTTTTCTTTTTAGATCATTTAGCTGCTTCTGCTGAGTACGCACAGGGCCCTGAGAAACAAGGAGGACCTGTTGCTGGGGCCGCAGAAGCCCGTGCCCCAGTTCCTGTCCCCGCCCAGTCAGCCAAGAAGCCATGTGCAGGTAAACCGTAAAGGACATCGGCGCACTAAGAAGCAGCTTGTCCAGTTTGGAAGGTCTGAAAACAAAGCTGTTGAGCTTCGATTTGTAACTGTTCATTCATTGAATTATTTCTTCAAAATACCTACCTCACAGGGTGTTGTGAAAATTAAAGAAGATGGAAAAGGAGACATTGTCCAACTTGGATGATGAGGCTGGGGATGGGGTTGGACATTGAGCAGGCAGGGCTAGGGTAAATCCTGAGTGCAGATGGGGTGAGTGCGGGGCAAGCCCTGGAGAGGGCAGCGTCTGCCCGCGGTTCCTGAGGGCTCTTCCCAGGCGGCCTCTGGAGCTCTGGGACAGGCAGCTTCCTGCCGGCTTGCTCTGTGACCCAGCCTCGTGTTTTTCTGTACGCCCACCTCTGCAGTTTCACTACGTCAACTTCATGTTCTTTTTTTCCAGTTAATGTGCCATAAGCATCCTCCCATATTTGTTCACATTTATCACGTATAGTCGTTTTTATGCACGGATAATACTAATATGCCATAGTTTACTGAATTGTTTCTCTTATTCTGGGATATTTTGAATATAACTCTTTCCTTAAAATCCACACAATATTGAGTTTTTTAAGTTAGTCTTTTGCTTAGTTTATAGTTGCAAAATGATACTTTCGATTTGCGTTTCTTTAAATTTATGTGCAAGTGAATGTTTTTCTGTGTCTGCTTTCTGTAGGTCTTTGTTTTGTGCATTTTGTTCATGCCCTTTAATTACTGGGGCATGTGATTACCTCCTCTGCGCTGATGTGGGATGGCCTTTAATTAGGTTCCTTAATTTTTATAAAAGGATGTCAACCATACTGTGCTCATGTAAGACCCAACTCTTGCGGCTGCATCCTCAGGCAGCACGGAGAGTATATAACTTCTGGGGGCCCACCAGCAACTTCTACCTCACCCTGTCGCCTCTGCTCTTATTAAACTTTGACCAAAGCCCCCTTGCTGTGGTTTGAAGGATGTGTAGTTCATCCATTCCTCAAAATTGTATCCATTCTTCTATGGATCAGGATGGACCATCAGAAATCTATATACCTCGCCCATTTCATGTTGACTTTTCCCGTCCTCCCCTCACTGTTCCCCCACCCAGATGTCTTCATCGAGTGATACTTAGGTGTTTGGTTCTTTGTTTTCATCAAAGGGCACCACAGACAAGCAGCTTTATGAAATCCTTCCCCGTGTTTGCTGTAGTAACAGCCCCAAACGTCAGTGTGGGAAGTGTTTTCAGAAATAATGTAACCGTCCTGCAATAACATAACATTGAGAGAAAGGGGCAAGGTAGTGAGTTTTTCATAAAGCTAAATTTATTTAATCAAGAAAAATGTTTGCCATGAAATTCTCTCTTTTTTTATTGGGGTAGGTGTCCAAAAAGTGTCCTTCATAAAGGGAGAAATTGCTGTGTTTTCTCTGAATGGACAGTAAGAGTCATGCAACTGATGTTAACCTTTTCACTTTGGTTGTCAACAGTGGTAGTTTCTGAAAGCTCTGATGTCAGCATATCTTGTTTCTTTTTTCCTAGTTCTGATTTCTCCTGGTGCTAATTTTTAAAAAATATTTTTACACTTTATTATTATCATTATTTACATTTTATCCCTTTATTATGAATATTTTTGTTATAAGCCATTTTCAGTCCTTAATGGAAACAGTATAGTATATAAATGCATATTCTTTACATTAAGAGACTTGGTAGGCTTTTATACTATTGTGTTTTTTTATATATATCTTATAATTATGCTTTTATATAGGAAGTTAGTGGCCTTATGTAATCCTTGTTGCAATATTTTATCCAGTTCTACAATATTCCCTTTTATTCCTAGTTTTTTGGTCTTCATTCTGTCTTATTTTCATCTGATGATCAGCCGTGAGAGAGTTACCATGTTAGACTGGGAGGTAAGTTTTCTTTGACCATTCCCTGGGGCTTATGAGATGAAGCCACACGTCTCTAGCCTCCACAGATCCGACGTATCCTAAATTGAATGATTACCTTTTCCTCAGACTTGCTCACCCTTTTGTTTTTTTTAATTTTGGAGTGTCGCCACCTAAGGACTTAAGCCCCAAACCTGCAAATTGTCCTGTACTTTTCTTTCTCCTTGTTCCCAGTGTCAAATTGGTTACATAGTGTTGGAGTCCTTTTCCCCTCAGAAAGCTCTCAAATTTTTATCCTTCTTTGTCCCTTTCTTCCCATTCCCTCCACACTGCCTTGTTTCAAACCCGTGTCACCTCTTACAGGGCTCCGCCGTTGTAGGTCACCTCTTGAGAGTTTATTGTGGGAGTTGCTAGGTGACTCCCCTTCAATGCTGGTAGCCCCATTTAAATTTAAATTGAATTAAATTTTTTTATCCTCACCTGTGGACACACTTATTGATTTTAAAGAGAGGGAAAAGAAGGGAGGTAGAGAGGGAGAGAAACATCAGCATGAGAGAGAAACATCCGTCAGTTGCCTCTTGTACATGTCCCGACTGGGAACCGAACCTGCAACCCAGGCACGTGCCCTGACTGGGGATCGAACCCGTGACCTTTTGGCTTGTGAAAAGACCCCTAACCAACATACCAGCCAGGGTACCATTTTAATTTTTTGTTAATAGAGGATTTCATTGATCTCCTCATCACTCTTCTCTCTCTCTGGTCTTCCCTTCGGCTGCCTACTTGATCTTTTGAAATTCAGACCCAATCATACTGCTTTTTCCTGCCATGAAGTTTATTGGTCCCTATCACGTAGGGTAGGAGTCATAAACTCAGATGGCTGCAACGACCAGAAGGTTGAGTAAATGGTGGCAGTGAGCTGGATGTAAGAGGACGGGTGGGGAAGTGCTGTGGCAAATGGTCCCGTCTGCAAGGGGCAGTGCCTCTCATTTTCTGTGCGGGAACGTGGTCCAGTTGGTTATATTGTCCAATTTGACAAAAGAAGCCAGAATCCAGATTTTCATACGGAATGTTCTGATTTTTTAATTCTGAGTTTTTAAAATGCAGACCAGCATTGTGTGCACTGACCTGCTTGCAGCTTTTTGGAATGGGCCCTTTGATCTTGCGACTGTGTCCGTGAATGATGCTGCCCCCCCGCGCCACACTCGTCCCCCACCTGCCTCAAAGCCTGGTAAAACGAGATTCTTTAAAATGCCCACTGAGCCTTTCCCGACCCCGAGAGAGTTCTCAGATCTCTAGCGTAGCACTTACTTCCTTACGTGGCGGTGCCTTGTGTTTTTTTATTCCCCTAGCTTTGAGCAAAAACATTGTGTATTCTTCTTGGTAATTCTAATACTTGGTAGTGAGAGAGATATTTTTTTGCCCTATAATGAGTTAAACTCTGCATTTGAATCTGTTGAGTCAGTTTCATATTGGTCTTCATTGTTCTTTTTTCTTCCCACATACATGGTTTTAATATTCAAAAAATCTTTTTCCCCCTAAGAAATGTGTTACATAAAGTAAACATCCTTTTAATGCTTCAGTTTGAATTGTCTGGGTCTAAAATGAACACTTTCAAAAAATATTTTTCTTTTTGTAAATTGCCTTTGTTCTAACATGTTTAGAAGGCCTTTTTTTCCAGACTCATAGCTGCAAAAATATTTGCCTTTTCTTATGTATCTTTATTTTGTGTTAAATAAAGTTGTGATTAAAAGATTTTTAAATTTCTTATTAAATATGAATTGTTGGTTTTAAACAAATGTTATCTACTTAAAGGGAATAACATCTATTGTTTGTTAGAAGCTTTTAGTAGAAATTGGTATCTTTTGTTATCATGATATAATTTTTATCATGTAAGTCATCCACTATGATTATATTAATGGCTTTCACTATATTAAAACATCCTTAAATTCTGAGTAAACTCTACTTGATTATGGCATTATATTCTTTCAATGTATTTTCCCTCTAATTGGTAACTTTTAAGTGTATACATCTATACATTTATAAATAAAATTCATTTACCTTTTATGTGTGAATATAATAATTTTTTTGCTTTTATCCTTATGTACTCAAGGTAAATTTTTTTCTGAGTGCCATTTTGAGTTTTTGTGCATCGATAGGTACTGTCGTTATTTTTAGTTTTTCCAGCTTTGTTGAGATATAGTTGAGATTTAACACTGTGGAAGTGTAAGGCGGGCGAGGTGATGACCGGATGCATGTGCGCTTGTGCAGTGATTATCACGATAAGGTTGGTCGGCACGTCCGCCACCGCACATCTGGTGTATGTGAGAGTAATGCCTTACCGTATCAACAAATCACTCTCTCTAGTGTTATTTAGGGATACTTTTCCAAAAGATTTTTTTTGGAAAATATAATAATGTAGCATTGCAGAAATTTTGGAGAATACAGGAATGCATTAAGAAGTAAGTAATAATCACCCATAATACTAGCGTATAGAGGCCATCGCTGTTAATACTTTAGGATATCTTTTTTAGTCATTTTTTTCACGCACATATTCTTAAATATTCAGGATATACCATGTATACAGTTTCATAGAATGCTGTTTCGGGTTGGTATTGTTTCTTAAGTATTTTCCTATGTAATGGAAAGCATTCATAATTATATTTGATGGTAGTATTATGTTTCCTATGTATCACTTATTTAATTATATTCCTCTTGTTGGATATTGTTTACTACATTTGGCATATAAATCTTTGTCTACATTTCCGATAATTTTATTAGAATAGATTTCTATATGTGAATACTCTCCCAGAACTATTAATATTTTTAAACTTATTTTTGTTCCATTTTTTCTGTATGCCTTTTATCTTATTTTATTATTTATTGATTTTAGAGAGAGAGGAAGGGGTGGGGAAAGAGAGAGAGACATTGATTTGTTGTTCCACCTAGTCATGCACTCATTGGTTGATTCCTGTATGCACCCTGACTAGGGGTCGAATCTACAATCTTGGTGCATTGGAACGACGCTCTAACCAACTGAGCTAACCAGCCAGGGCCAGAAACATTGTTTTTTTTAAAGGTTTTATTTATTTACTTTTAGAGAGAGGGGAAGGGAGGGAGAAAGAGAGGGAGAGACATGTCAGTGTGTGAGAGAGCACACGCCCCCCATTGGAGACCTGGCCTGCAACCCAGGCATGTGCCCTGACTGGGAATCGAGCGGGTGACCTTTCAGTTTGCAGGCTGGCACTCAATCCACTGAGCCACACCAGCCAAGGCTAATATTTTGATAATCAAAAAGAATTTCAAAATTGTCTACCAGAGTGGCTGTACCACTTACACTCTTGGCAGCGTGGGGATTGCTTCTCTTCAACAGTGTGTGTGACAGGCACGTTCTGACGGAGGAAACCTTTTGTTCCCTAAGAAGTTCTTCTGGGCTGATACTTAGAAAAATACATTGGTACTAATCACTACTTAACTACACATTAAAGGCTATATTTTAATCTACTTATTATGCAATAACATGATTATGTTATGTGCAATTTCTGATGTTTTACCTTTACTGAGATTTCCTTTTCACTTGATGTTTACATGTGTTTTTGTTTGTTTGTTTGTTTTTGTGAACTGATCATGCACTTATAAGGGTAAAATTTTATTTTCACAGTGCCTCAGAGGTGCTCACTCTCAGATGCTTATGTCCCAGATAAATTTTTGTCTTATTTACAAAGTGGAACTGCCTCCCTCTGGCACACATGGCAGGCTCTCAGTTCGATGAAGTGTCAGCTAACCTGAGTGGGCTATACTGCTTTCAAGTTTCGGAGGGGCTACTCTGGCCAAGGAGAACTTGGAAAGGCCTCAGACGAAGCTTCCTTTGGCGCTGCTCTTCTCCAGGCCCATCCAACCACACCAGAAAACAGACGATCCAGAAACCATTTTCCTTGTTTGATCTCTCGGCTCCGTATATTCATGTTCCTTCTTCCTGTCTCTCTGGGTGTTGGGGTTCCTGGCAACTGAATCTTGCTTTCTGAAACAGTGTCTAGCTTAGCTTCCTTTAGTCCCTGCATCTCTAGCCATGAGCCCCTGTACCCACTTTAACCCCATTCCTCATACCTAGCCTATCAGGTGAGATAGGAACTTTCCAAGTGGCTGCATCCCTGGGCTCTCCATCACTCACCTACCTGGATGAGATGGTTCCTACATGGGAGCACAGGGCACAGAGATGGGAAACTGCTGACTCCATGGGCAGATTGCTCTGTGTTAGTTATCTGGGTGACAGAGACTAGCATAGAGTCTGCACCACACGACTACCCTGGCATTATAGCCCATCATCCTCTTTCCCTCTTCCCGGGCAACCTGGAGAGAATCCAGTGAGTGTCCAGACCCCTCCAATCAGAGATACAGCAACGCTAAGGGCTCACACGTCATGTAAAGATAGATTGTCCAGATAGGTTGGTTATGTGGCAACGGCAAACGACCACCAAGTCTCAGGACATAGTGACAAAGATTTATTTTTCACTTGTGTTCATCACGGTCAGTTTCAGTCCTGTTCCATGTCCTTTCCACTTTGGGACATAGGTTGACACAGTAGCCCCCATCGGGACCAGTGCTGGTGTTCTGGCAAGAAGAAACCCCAACCTGTCTCTCAAAGGGCCTACTCTCATGTCATTGGTCAAAGCAAATCACGTGGGCACCCTGTGCGCAACCGGGCGGGAACATATAATCCTGCGTGGAGGGGTATGGCAGGTCACCTGGCCAAACCTAATGTCAATGTGCAAGGACAAAATGTGTCCTCAAGAGGCAGCAGTAAATATTGTTGACTATAAAATACAGTCGCCCACAGGAGGCAGCTCAGACAGGTGTTCTTGCTTTGCTGCTGTGGAAGGGTGGGGGTGTGCAGTTCCCTTTAAGAACGCTGTAGAATTTCTGATGTTGGCATAATTTTCCTGCTGGAGATGTGCTAAACACTGCCGTCAATGGAGTTCAAACCAAGATACTGACTGCAGAGCTCTGGTTCTGGCCAGCAGCTGGAGGGACCCAGACGCAGGAAAGGCTCAGATGTGGGGCAGAGTGGCTAAATCCTGCAGTCTGAGGCGTGGCTTGGGCTAGGTGACCAACTGCCCCCGTACGCCCAGGAGTGAGTGGCTTTCCGGAACAATGTCAGGCATATCAGGACTACTGGCCACCCTTCCTTAGGTGCCCTTAATGTTGCCTCTTTTTTCCCAACAGTGCCTTCTCGTGCAGCCGGGTTGATGAGGTAGGTGGACGCATTGTGTAGCATTTGTAATCCCTGATTGAATCAGCAAAGCCTGCGCCGTTATGTGTGTGTGGGCCCGTGCCTTTATCGGGGAAGGAAAGGTTCATTCTGTGGGAATGGATGTTGCTTATGATTCATCCAATGAAGCAATAGATGCTGCTTGTAAATTACCACAGGCAAGTCACACTGAAACAGACGTACCCTATAAAAAAACCATAACATGGGTGATGGTTGATGCCACCCCATGCCTCTGGGCCTCACTTTGCTTCTAAGATAATAGGGCAGGGACAGCTGGCAGATGGCAGCCCAAGATCTTGAGACACCACTCATTTGTAACCACTGAATGTCAGAGGTTTACCAGTAAAAGGACTTCATCATGGACCAGTGCATTGTCCCCTCCCCTAATCCCTCCTATGATCACCAGCGTCATGATAAACATTCTCATCCGCCCTCTGCCCTGAACCTCCATGCTCACCAGCTACTGCCAGTCAGCTTATGGAGGGAGTTTCCACTTCCATAAACTTCCTAACCACTTCGTCCTGGACCATTTGTATTCTCGTCCACCTGGCCCTGCCCGTCAGTCTGCGGCAAGAAGCAAGATATCGGCTGAATTTCAGAGGGGCCCCAGGCTCTCCAGATAAGACAGTTGCTCTGTCCATCTCTCGCCACTCATTGCACCTGAGAGTTGATCAATAACAAAACCCTGGGCTTCTCCCACTGAGAATGCACTTGCCACTGCCTTCCTGTCACCTTGTGTGAGGACTGCTGTTCCAGCTCGAAGACCTGTGTTCATTGAAGTCAACCCTTATGAGGGCACGGATTCCAGCCACCGTGGCATACACTCCAGCCTCCCGTAGGTGTGGCTGGGAGGAGGCAAAACTAAGACATCAGTGAACTTATAGGCACTACTCCCTTTTTTGTCTCTGAGAAGAGGTTTGTATTTGCCCTATAAAATCTGTATCTTTGACAGATGAAAGGCTTGCGTCGTCTACCGAAACTTCTGCAAGTGAGGAGAAGACAAAACAGAAATTTGTCTTATAAGCATCTGGGTATTTGGCTCATTTAGAGGTAAGAGCTTATCTCTCCACCTCCCATAACTATACATCAAAACTAACGGTGTAGCTGGAGATTAGGACGATCAAAGCGCTTGTTCCTACATTCAGACATTCCCGTATTTTTACCTACCCTTGGAGTATTGGTGTGTATCGAGCACATTAAATTTTATTTTTTCTGTCCTGGTGTCTTCTGGTCAACCTGCTATTGCTCTATAAACATATGTAAGTACATTAAAGGTGTGTGTCACTGGTAGAAACATGTTCTGAATGATTTTCTTCTGTAATTTGAATAGTCACAATGTGAAGGATCTATTTTGGGAGTTTGGAATATCTATCTAAATATATGTCATAGTAAACATAGGACATGTTAGATATGACATATATAAACTAATATACACAGACATCTCTCTCTCTGCATGTAAAATACGATATAGAGAGGTTGAGCATCTATTTTCTTCCCCTCTTCTTTATCCATCATCTCTGGATTACCTTTGATTCTCATGCCCAATATGCAAAAAACGATCTGTTTACAACTTTGCTCAGCTGTCAATGCCTTCATTTTTTGGCTCTATTTTAAAAAAAATTAATATTATATATTTATTTACTTATTTATTTTTAACCAGTATGAAGAATAAGAATGTGCATTAGAAGGCTACGGCAGTACACTCATAAATGACTTCCTCCCCTTTAAGTTGGATCTGATTTATGTATCGATGATTATTTTTTAATGTTTTAAAATTGAATTTATTGGGGCGACATTGGTTAATAAAATTATAGAGGTTATAGGTGTACAGTTCTATAATACATCATCTGTATCTTGCAGCAATTTTTCAACTAGTGTGCTGCAAGAATTTTTAAGACATGTAATACCTGACTATTTAGTCATGGGCATTGACCTCTTTTCCCCTAGATTGTCATATAAAAAAAATGACAACAGCCGACACGACAATAGCCGTCCAGTGTGAATGAACCAAAATTACACTTATTTTTTTGTCAGACTGGCAAAAAAAATTTTTTTTGGGGTGTGCTGCAGACTTTTAGTAATTAGCATATATATGCCATGAGATGAAGAGGGTCGAAAATCGCTGGTATATTTCATTGTGTGTTCGCCATCTCATGTCAAACCTCTTTCCTATATTTTGGCTCTCTGTTGACCACAGGTCTCCACACCCAATTTTAAGTTCAGGTGAGAAGAAAGCAACTAGCCAGAATAAATTCAACGGCCTGACCACTGAATCCATGTCCCTCTCCCCTGATGCTGATACAGGGCAGCACCCTGATTCTGGATGCTAGGCCTCTCTCCTGGCGTTTGGCTTTTGATGACCTTCATTTGAACTATTGGGTACTGGTTAATTCTTGTCAGTGGGTTTTCCTGCCAGTCCTGACTCTGCCCATGGGTCCCACACCCGTGCTACGGTTTCTGCACCCAAGACAAGCAATAGTTGTTTTAAAACGCAGATTTTATTTTTATTCAGGTATGTTGAGGCCCACAGATCAAGAGAAAAGACAGTATGTTACACACAGTTCCCAAGAGGAGGGGGCGAGACACACGACACAGAGCCACGAGAGAGGGCACCGAGGGAAAAGGCGAGAGAAGGAGAAAGAGGTGGGGGGAGAGAAACACGAGTGGGTGAGTAGCTGAGGCAGTTTAGGATCAGTTAGTTGGAGTAATGACATCGGGCTCTAGGGTGTAGGGGTTGCCTTTGGCTACCTGATGCTTAGCTCTGGGGTAATAGGGCAGAATAGTGCCAGAGCAAATAAAGCAGGAGGTCTGGGGACATGGTCTCTGGACTTGGTAGCATGTACACTATGCAAAGGAGAGAGAGTGAGGATGGGAGGGGGAGGAGGCTGTTTTCTATCTCCAGGGTCCTAAGCTTCCTCTGATCCTGGGAGGGGCAAGCCCTCCCTCACCTGCAGGGCTCCAGATGTCAAAACTTCAGGTACAGAAGCTAAAAAACATGGTTAATGCAGTATTTACAACACATGCAGTCCTTCACGGGCAGGACTTGGCATTAGTTACCCACCCAAATCCAGTACTAGGTGATACACTGGTGGTCACTTTGGATTCGTTGCCTGGTCACCCATAATCATAATAATACATAACACGTTTTGGGCCGGCACTGTATACGGCCCCTGTAATGGTAGATCGGTGGTGAAAATGGCCCTGAACTCTACTCCTCCTCTGATGCATGTCCTTCGCCATGTGACTTTGTAGCTCCTCCCATCACGAGGGAGTTTCTCTCCCCATCCCTTGAAGCCGGGTAGGCCCTGTGACTTGTTTTGATAAACAGAATGCAGAGGAAGGGACAGTTCCATGCCTAGGATCCCAGAGGCCTTGGACACTTCCATTCATTCTCTTGGAACCCCACATAAAGGAACCTGGGCTAGTTTGCTGCAGGAAGAGATGACATGGAAGAAAGTCCAGCTGTCCCAGCTGAGGCCATCCTAGACCAGCCTCTTACCTGCTGTCCCCAAACAAGTGAGAGATTAGCAGAGCTGCCGACTGGCCCTGCATGTCACCATCAATGCATGAGCGAGTCCATCCAAGGCCAGAAGCACTGCCCAGTGGACCTGTAGATTTGTGAGCGATGAGAAATGCTCTGTTGTAGCCTTCCCCAGGGGTTGGTTTGTTTTTCTAAATGGGTAGGTACTTTTTATACGTGCTTTTAGTTGTATAATTTGTTCGTTAAAATGACAAGGGGAAAATTCTGAGATGTCCTAAATTACAGCAGGCCAGAGGGTGGAAGGGAGAAACAAAAAAGGAGTTATTGAGCTAACAACTGCAGTGCACAACCAATAAAGGACTGGTCATACTCCTCAGTGTATGTTGGAATTATTAAATTAACTTCCAGGTGGCCATTACCAAGATTATCTAAAAAGAAAGAATTGCCAGGCACCCACTGAATCCCAGGAGCCCCCACTTCTTGTTTCCTAACTCTGCTGCACCTGTCTCAAAACTAGCCCCCCTTCACCTCTCCCCATCCGCTTTGTCTAAAGCTAACGGAAGTCCTTTCAGACCGGCTACATCTTTCTCCCCGCTACTGGATGTCCAAAAACTCTTGTAATAGATCTGGATCTGAATAGCGTGGTATAAATCGGCAGTTTCTATACTTAGTTTACCGCATAGCAGCCATTGCATTTTTTTTCATGGTCTAGGACTGTGCTGTCCAGTATGGCGGCCACTAGCCACATTGTGGTTATTGAACTTTAAATTAATTGAAATTAAATATCTCTAAAAACTCAGCTCATCAGTCTCATTGGTCACGCGTGGAGTACGGGTAGCCATTTGTGGCCCGTGGCTACTTCATTGGACAATACAGATTTATAGAACAGTTCTATCGCCGCAGAAAGTTCTGGACAGCTCTGGTCTAGAAATTCCTCAATTTGTCCTTTTAAATGGTGGACAAATTCCACACAGAGTTCTTTGCGGGCAGATCATTGTATCATGCAGCTTCTCACAATTTTCATCCAGAGCCTATAAAATTAAAATTTTGTAAGCGTATTTTATTGTTTGGCAATTGGCATTTCCTAAAGGGCAGAGATTGTGTTCTTCCTCTATTTCTATAAGAGCCTTCGGTCACGAAATTGAATAAACATTTGGCGGTGCCAGTTATGATAGCCTACCAAGCACTGTACAAGGCCAAATTGATGTCATGTCTGCCGTGACCTTGCCTGTTTTAAGCAACCTCCAGCTGGTGTTTCATAGTGTGTAGCAGAGGAATCCAGCACTTCCTGACATAACTATGAAGTCTAAGAAGCTACTCGGTCAGCGAAAGGATGGGTAAGTAGATGCCACATCCCTCCTGGCTCTGGTGTCAAATATATATGGACAAACTCATGCTCCCCTAATTCATTAATTAGGTTAATTATTACTTGGGGACCAGGGAGGGATGAAGCGAGGGAAGAGACTGGCTTAGAACTTAGTTCTTGTACTTCCATTTATTCATTCAACCAGCATCAATTGAGCCCTACACCCTGCCGAACTCTGTGCTAGGCACCGGGGAATAAAGAGATGAAAACAAGGAGGTCTCTACCTTCGAAGAACTTACAGGCACATGAAGGTCTATTCCTTGTGGACAATGCCAGGACAGAAATATCACAGGGACTTACGGGACCACAAGGGAAGGGCAACACACTCAGCACAGGGAGATCGGGAAGGACTCCCTGGAGAAGCAATGCCCTGCCCACAACTACAGGAGCCTCGAGAGCAGAGATCTGTCCCAGGAAGGGTGTCCGTCTAGGAATGTGAGTGGCATGGAGTTTTCTAGAGAAGCAAGGAAATTAGGACAGCTCTGTAGTTCTTGTGGGTTTGGCTGTATCGATTCACGTAATTGATCCAAACTCATGGCCAGGTGAGCTAGACTACTATCATTATTCTCCTTCTGAATTCGAGCCAGAGTCGATGAGTTTCAGAACACTGGCATATGTGAGTTGGAGTGAGCTGAGTGCCAAAGAATGAGCGAGATTCTAAAAACAGCTTTCGCCAACTGTTGCCGTGATTCTGCTGTGGATTTTTGGCATGCCTCGGGAGAGCTGCCCGTGGCTGTGGGGCTATAGCTGGGAACGCCCATGGACAGTGTGGGCAGAGGATTGAACCAGCTGATTTGCGGCAGCTTGTTTGTCGGGGGAGGGAGTTCAGGGGAAAGGAGCGAGGAAAATGCACAAAAGACAGAGAGGCGAGGCCTGGAACCTGCCTTGGGGACATTCTTGCCAGTCTTGTTACCAAACCGTGCAAGAAGGACAGACATTTCCATCCCGTTCCCATTCAAGACAAGGATCCTGGCTTTATTTATTTAGTTTTAAAGATGTTATTTATTTTTTAGAGAGAGGGGGAGGGAGGAAGAAAGAGAGGAAGAGAAACATCGATGTGCGAGAGGAACATCAGTCGGTCGCCTCTCACACCCTGAACCGGGGACCTGGCCTGCTACCCAGCATGTGCCCCTAACGGAGTCGAACTGGGCAACCTTTTGGTTCTCAGGTCGGTGCTCAACTCACTGAGCCACCCCAGTCAGGGCAGGATCCTGGATTGAAACACCGCACCCACAGTCACGGGCACTTTGAGGACCTGTCCCTCCACTGGCCTGCCCTTTGATAAGCAGGAGGCCTTCCCTAGGATTGAGTTAAGCTGATTTAGCAGTTTACACCACAGCAGGTCCACCCTCTTCGCTTGCTACAATCTGACCATAACCTACCTATTTGGTCTTTTGTCCCCCAATTCATGATAAATGGCTTTTCCTCCAAATAGGCAAGGGGCTCATCCTGTGCCCACATTCTGTTCCTGTTCACCTTCTTGCTTTTTCACTTTCTAACTTGCCTTTCTACCTTTCACTTCTCTGCAGTCCCCTCTCTCCTGCACTTCTCTTTGCTTCCTTTAACAAAAGGGCTACATACTGTATGATTCCATCGTTCGCATTGTTCAAAACCCCGCTAACGCCCCACGCAGCCTGTGAAACCTTCCTACCTACTGTAGTTCCCTCTGATTTTTTCCTTTTCTGGGTTTTCATATTTATAGTCCAAACCCTGCTGTTTAACACTGTGCTGAGGGAGAAATCACTTTAGAGGCCACCTAAGGTCTCCATCTTGACCCATCATTATCTGTCCTTTCTCTCTTTCTCTTGGAGGAAGACATTGTCTTCTAAACACTTTTTTTTTTAATTGAAAAGACAAATTTGACAACAACGTTAAAGGACAGAATGCGCTTTTAATTATCTTAATACAACAATTTTAAGCATTGCACAATTCCTTTCCCGTCACACAAATTGTTTTATATTAGCTCATAAATCATTTTATGTTTGGTTTTTATTCCCCATTTAGCTTTATAACTCAAACGTGTCCTATGTTTTTTTACAGTTATTATAACGGAAGCCTAACATTCTGCCTTGTGACCGTAATGTTGTTTGGTCAAGCCACTCCCCCTAATACTGTACTTTAGGTTGCAGGCTCTGCCTTTTCAAAAGAATTACGTGTTACTCTCGAGTCCATCACCTCTTAGCCCTGACAATTTATTCTAACAATTATCCCTTCCTTGCGTTTTATTCTTTCATTGTCTTCAGACACCTTCTCTTCAGGGGTTTTCACTGTTAACTATCCTAAAATATATCTCAACCCCACCCTATGCCATTCTCTGGAGCCCCCATTATTTCCAGGCCAGCTCAAACATCAGCTGGTTGCCTCTCACACACTCCCAACTGGGGACTTGGCCAGCAACCCAGGCGTGGGCCCTGACTGGGGAATCGAACCGGTGACCTTTTGGTTTGCAGGATGACGCTCAACTAACTGAGCCACACCGGTCAAGGCAGAAAGTCTCTTTCTAAGGATTACACATCAAGTCCAAAGAGATTTCCTCAGTCCTTACTGTTTCTGACGTTGACCACTCCCTTTGGAAACTTCCCTCCCGAGCCTTTGGTGACCTCGCATTTTGCTTGTTCTCTTCAGTTTTCTCTGCCTTTGTCGTTAACCCCTCTTCAGCTTTTCCGAAATGAAGGTCTTTCTTCAGGGCCTGTTCTTAGCCTTCTCTTCCTCCTTTCCTGTCTTCCCAGGCACAGTCGTTTACTCTTGCGGTGTAAGCTAATGACTCTGTGCAGATGGCTTCCACGCCTGTACCTTTAGCCTGGCCTGGTTCACCTCCCCAGCCCGAGCCTCGCCTCAGCGCGCACTGCTTGCGCTCGCTTTGCTCCTTGCTGCCGGCCCAGCTCCGCCTCACAGCCGAGGCTTTTGGTCCTTGGCGCCTCTCTCCCCCCTTCCTGCCTCTCCAGCTGCCTTGGCTTTGTCTGGCCTTGTGTGTGTGGCCTCAGAATCGGAGTCGCCTTTGATTCTTTTCTCTCCTCATATTTCACCGGTTGATTTAACATTTGCAATCTCTTTCATCCATTTTCCAATTTCCACGGAAACCCACGGTTTCTATTTTTAAAAATTGAAATACAAAGTTTGTATTAAAAATGGAAATGATGTTTGTATTAATCAGATGTAATAATATTGTAATCGGATGTGTTAATATATTGGGCAAAAAATGAACATTCCGCTTCATAAAAGTGAACATTTCTCTGAATGTATTTTTTCTCCAAATGCTCTTCACATACTTTCATTTCCCAGTGGAGAAACAGATTGTGGTATATCTATTCAGTGGAATACTAGTTAGCAATAGTGATTTTTATTCATTTTTTATTTATTTTATTTTTAGACAGATGGGAAGGGAGGGAGAAAGAGAGGGAGAGAAACATGAATGTGTGGTTGCCTCTCGCACACCCCCTGCTGGAGACCTGGCCTGCAACCCAGGCATGTGCCCTGACTGGGGAATTGAACTGGCGACCTTTTGGCTCTCAGGCCGCCGCTCAGTCCACTGAACTACACCAGCTGGGGCCTAGTTAGCAATAGAAAGGAACAAGTTATAGATACATGTAATAGCTTGGATGAATCCCAAAGACATTATGCTAAATAAAATAAACCAGACACAAAGGGCTACATACTGTATGATTCCATTTATATGTCCAGGAAAGACAAAGCTATGGGAACAGAAATCATATCAGAGGTGGCCAGGGATGGGGTAGGGGATAGACTGCAAGCTGGCACAAAGGAATTTTTTAGGGAAAAAAAAAAAGTGTTCTATGTCTTGAATGTGGTGATGGTTATAGAATTTCACACACTTATCAAAACTTGAAAAAACAAAAAATTTAAAAAAACCAAAAAAGCCAAAAACTCATTGAACTGTACACTCTTACAAATTTTTTTCTGACTGACTTCTTGACTGAATCTACCTACCTAAATTAAGCCTGACTTTAAAAAAAGGGGTAGTGGGGGAGAAAGAAGGGAAGAGAAAGATAGAAAAAAGGAAGGAAGGAAGGAAGGAAGGAAGGGAAAAAGCATATATATGGAATTTTCTGCACCAGGTGAGCTGATTTTAAATTTCAATAGATAAGGCCAAATTGTCCTCCAAAATGGCTACACCAATGTACACCTCCACCAGCAGACTCAGGGAACGCCTGTTTCTCCACACTCTGGCACAAATGGATAGTATCAATTTTTAAAAAGTTCTGTCTGTTCGATGATGAAAAATGTTATAATTCTAGATACTTCAGGCACACACTGTTAAGATCTTGTCCTAATTGGTCTCTCTACTTGCAGTCTTTTTTTCTCTCCAAATCACCATATATATTGTTAATAGAGTAATCCTTCTTGTGCTTAGTTCTAATAATATCTCAAAAAATTGTTAATGATAGCCCACTGCCTGCAGAATGAAGTCCAGACCTTTAGCGAGATGCTCGAGTCTTTGTTCGGTGCCAGCTTACCTTATCACTTGTTTCTAGTCCTGCCTTACCATTTCTAGGAGAAACGTTGACTCAAACTTCTAGCTTGATGGTTCTTACCCCTTTTCTAGCTTTATTGAGATATAATTGACATACGACATTGTGTAAGCTTAAGGTGTCCAATGTTATGATTTGATGATACATGTATATATTGGGAAATGTTTATCACAATAAGATTAGTTGACATCTCTTTCACCTCACATAATTACCATTTTGATGTTGTTATGGTGAGAACAGTAAAGTTCTACTCTCTTAGCAACTTTCAGGTATACAATACAGTATCGTTAACTACAGTCACCATTGCTGTACACTAGATCCTCGGAACTTATTTATCTTATAATTGAAAGTTTGTACCTTTTTTCCAACATCTCCCCGTGTCCCTCACTCCTTAGTTGCTGATAACCACTTGTTCTCTTTTCTGTGAGTTTGATGTTTTTAGATTCCACCTGTAAGCGAGAGTTTACAGTATTTGTTTTTCTCTGATTTATTTCAGTTAGCATAATGCCGTGAAGGTCTACCCATGTTGTCGAAAATGACATCATCTCTCTTTTCACGGCTAAATAATATTCCATTATGTGTATATGACAATTTCCTTATGCGTTCACTCATCGGTGGACACGTAGGTTGTTTCCATGTCTCGGCTACTGCAGATAATGCTGCAGTGAGCATCAGGGGAGCAGATATCTCTTCAAGACAGTGATTTCCTTTGGTTGTGTATCCAGAAGTGGGATTGCAGGGTCACATGGGAGTTCTAGTTTCAGTAATTTGAAGATCTTCCACACTGTTTTCCATGGTTCTTTCCCTTGAATGCACATAAGAATCCTGGGAAGCTTCTTTTTTTAATAAAAAAATTCTAAAATATTTATTGATGAGAGAGAGAGAGAGAGAGAAAAACAGAGAAACATTGATGTGGGAGAGAAACATCAATCGTTTGCCTCCTGTACCTACCCAGACTGGGGATTGAACTTGCAATCCTAGGCACGTGCCCTGCCAGGGAATTGCACCCCCAACCTTTTGGTGTATAGGACGACACTCTCGCCAACTGAGCCACGCTGGCCAGGGCCCTGGGGGGCTTTTTAAAGACAGGATTGCCAAGCCTTCTCTGCAGAGATTTGGATTTAATTGGTCTGAAGTATGGCCTGGGGCACTTTTTTTGTTGTTGTTGTTGTTGTTGTTTGTTTTGTGTTTTTGGAGTCCAGATGATTTTATTTTGCAGCCAGAGCTGTGAACCGTTGTTCCCACTGATCTATAGTACACTAGCTAGATAACTCCCATGCTTTCCTCCCTTGGTGGTGGTGTTCACACCATCCCTTCCACCTGGAACGCCGGTCCTGGCCCCTCCCTAAACCGTCCAAATCCTCCTCTAAGAATTTAAGAATCCCACAAGGCCGGACTCATCTGCAGCTCCACCACAAAGTTCCCTGATTCCTGTATCAATTATGATTTCTCCCTTCTTTGGACAATCTGTATTTCCTTCTGACCCTTATCACGGTCTACGTTGCATCATTATTATTTTTTAAATTTATTTTTTCTATAAGACTGTCAGCTCTTTGAGAAAACTGTAGTGAATTAATCTTGCTCGTCCCTCGGCCCCTTCCTCTGTGGGACACTTACTCAGCAGGGGCTCAGTGAATAGTTTTTAAATGTTTGCTGTGTTCTAGCTTCTTCTTCACTTTGCCCAGTTGCTGCCTCTGCCTGGAACCCTCTGCCCCAGATATCCCCATGGCTCACTGTCACTTCGTTCGAGTGACATTTATAGTCACTTATTTATTGCCCGTCTCTTCTCACTAGAATGAGCGCTGCATGAGGAAAGGCCTTTGTTTTGCCTACTGTTGTGTCCACAGCGCTGAGGGCGGTACTTGGCATATAGTAAGTGCCCGGGAAATATTTCTCAAGTTTCCTGTATGAACTTTATGGACATTTATCTTATTTTGTGTAATCCTCATGACAATCCCCAGCAGGCATAAAATCAAGCCCGTCATCAGGTAATTCTCAGCCTCTGAAGAGTTCCAAGCAGGAATACGGCAGCCCGGTGGCCACAGGAATATGGGGCCCTGTCCCTCCTTCTCTTCTCACACCTCGTTCTTTGCTTCACTCCCATAGGCTTCTTGTGCTGATCTCACCCTACCTGCATGTGTGAGTTCCACCACTTCCCTGCAGATGGTTTCTCCTTGACCACCCCTTGGGACTGGTCACATTGGCCACACATGTCATTGGCCCTCCCTTTGGGAGGAAGTGAGCCTGGGGCAGTGTGGGCAGGGGATTCTGGGCTCCTGGTGGGGTGTCTCCTTGGCCTCTCAGAGTTCTTTCACTGTGGGGAGGGTGCAGTTGGAGGAGGCCTGGAGTGGGGCCCTTGCAAGCTGGGACCTGTTTCGTGTCAGTCTATGGGGGATCAGTCCTATCCCCGCTCCCCAAGCCAGGCTGTATGCCTTTCAAGGACCTGGGCTATTTCTGCCCCTCTCCTAGGGATTGTGTGGTTTAACTGGAAGAAGGCAGACGGGGGCTGAGCCTGAGGTGAATAAACTAACCTCTTTGGCTTGTTTCTTTATCTGTAAAATGAGAACTGGATGAGATAACTTCTAAAATGGCTTCTTTTATATCCGCCCTCCCAAGTAACAGGTCATGGTAGAAGCTCCCATGCCAGAAGTGTTCCCTGGTATGGATGCCCTAAGGCCTTGACTTCATCTCTCTTCATAACAGGCAAATGTGTGTGGGTGTGCGGGTCTACATGTGGGGGCAGGTATGTGCCCACACAGTACATACATACGCGCGCACACACATACACCCTAGCTGTACCACTCATTCCATCTTGGACTTCTGAGTCACACAACTCACCAGCTGAACTGTTAGAGCCCTGGGAGACATTTGTCTAAACACTGAAGGAGAATGCTCTAGATCCTAACAGACGTAATATCAGTTTTATGCCTTTGGAGCTCGGAGACTATGCGACTCTAGGGATCTCACTTTCCTTGGAAAGTTGGTAACCTTGAGTCATTTCTATGATCTCAAAGTTGCGATTTTTATTTCCGACCGACGTTGATCCCTTCCTAATGTCTGGGTAAACTTTGTTTCCTTGAATTGTCTGAGAATTGAGAGGGAGCCTCCTTTCTCTGGCACCCTGGGTTCTAGTGTAGGTGGGTGCTTACTCAAGGCTGTGGCCAAACCTGAAAGGTTAACTTGGGCAGGTGGATGCTCTGGTTCAAATCAACAAGTGTATAACTAGGGCTGACCCCCGTGCTATGGGAAATCCAAAGCAGGATGATGCCAGCTTCAAACTTCATATAAGTTTGGTTGGACAGGCCCAGCCTAATTTCATAACAGATAAAATAACATAACAGGACGAGACAATGTAAGAATCTCCCCGAGGTGGTCAAATGAGGTTTTCCCACAATGAGTTCAGAAGATGAAGAGAAGTGTGAATGAGAGGTCCCAGATCCAGGGCTGTCATATCTACCCATCCTTTCTCGGGTCTGCAGGTTCTACCTCCTGCTGAGACACGCCGTAGCTCCTCGTAGTTGCTCACCTGGAGTTTATGAGCTGGAGGGCAAGGTCTGCAAGCTTTCTGTTCACAGGTGGGTGGGGCGGTTCGGGGAGGGGGATCAGAACTGTTTATGATGTTGAGGCACAATGAAGTACAAATTAGGAACGCCAAACAAAAGCTATCTTTAACCTTCATTCTCAATTATCTTCCTTGAAACTAACAGGTGCGTGCTTACGGAAGAACGCCTGAGAAGCGACTATTACTGCCTGGATGGGTCGAGCTGCAAGGACAGGCCTCGAAGGGGAATGAGGCAGAAGCGCAACCCGGATCCTTCTGTCAGTGTAGATCATTCGCACGTTTAACTGTCCACCATGGTTTCCCAGGCTAGTAAGATAGTGTCTCCAAAGCAAACCTTTAGTGCACTGCAACAGGATTCAAAGATTCAAAACGGCCGATTCCACGTTGCAAGACCGTTAAACCATAGAGCATCTTCAGAGTTAGAGGCCTGGCACACAGCAGGTACTTCAGGAACCTTAACTCCCTTCTTCGCTTTCCTTATTTCCCCGGGGAACTCTTAACACCCAAACGCTAATCCTTTGACATTTTCTCCACTCACCCAAAGCGTTGCTTTCTCTAAAAGGGCCTGGACAACCGCGGTTCTCTCCAGCACCACTTCAATTCGGTTCCACAGGCGCCTTCTGAAGGCCTACTATGTGGGAAGTGTGCGGGCCTCCCGTGGTCGGGAGCGTCCTGTCCCAGTGACCCGCACAGGAGGCAGAACCTGCAGACCGGAGAAAGGATGGGTAGAGCTGCGTGCGCGCTTTTCTCACCCCCTCTACTGCCAGTCAGGCTTCTGGGAAGCGAGCCGACCTTTCCGCGGCTTTGTCCCCTCTGCAGCCCCGAAGACTGTCCTACAAACGCAGGCGCCCCGCTCACACCTGCTGCCCCGCACACAATCGAGCAGAGCGAAGCCAGGCGCCGGAGGAGGAGCGAGGGGCCTGCCGCGCTCCGGGCTGGCCAGGTTTCCGGCTCTGACCCCTCGGGCGGGCCTCCTTCCCTCTCTCCGCGCGCCCCCCGGGGCGGAACGCGCGGGGCCACCAGGCGGAGGGACCCGGTGTGGGGTGCGTGCCCGGGCGGCGCCGGCTCCCTGCCGGGCCCTGGCCTCCCGCGTCCCCCCGCGCCCCCTCCCGGGAGGCGGGTCCTGGGGGAGGGCCCTGCCCGGCCCCGCGCCGCGCAGCCCCGGCGCATCCGAGCCCCGCGCCCGCCGCCCGGCCACCCCGCAGGCAGGCGCCCGGCCGGCCGGGAGGTGGTGCTCGCCTCCCCGCGCCCGGGCCCACGCGTTGCCGGGCAGCGGCTCCGAGGCTCCGAAGGGGGCGGAGCGGCGAGGCCGGCGTGCGGCTGGCGGCCCCTGTCCGCGGTTCCGGCCCCCGGCCCGCCTCCGCCTCGCCGGCCTCCCTCCGCGCCGGTGCGCGGCGCCCCGTCCCAGCCGCAGCCGCCGCGGCTGCCTCTCCCGGGTCTGAGAGCGCCGAGCCGCGAGGCCGGGCCGGGCGCCGGCCGGGACCGCCGGGGGCGCGGCGCCGACGCCGAGGCGCGGCCATGGACGGGAAGACCCGCGCCGGGGTCGCGCTGGTCCCGGGGCCGAGCGGCCACGGGCCTTCCGCCCGCCGCTGCCGCCGCCCGGGGCTGCTGCTCCCCGGCCTCTGGCTGCTGCTGCTGGCCCGGCCGGCCTCGTGCGCCCCAGGTAAGCACCGCGGAGACCCTCGGGCTGCCGCCGCGACCCTGCCTCCCTTTATTGCTGCTATTTTCAAAATCCTGCTTTCCCCGCCCATACTCTTTTATTCTCCACCGCTCCCTCGCCCTGCTTTCTTGAGATGCTTTTCCATTCTTCTTGGGCCCAGCAAATAAAGGCACGGAGAAAATAAAAGGAGAAAGCTAGCGGATTGAGGCCAATCTTGCTAATCATCTGCAAAGCTATCCTGTTATCCTCGGAGCCCCAGGCGGGTCTGGTGGCTTCATCTCCGAATGTTCCTTTATGTTCCCTGCAAAATACAGGCAGTGGAATTGTATTTGTGCATGGCTATATCATTGTGGTATATTAGATGTTTGGGAATAATACTTTATTGTCAGGCCGAAGGGGGACATTCGGTGTGTGTGTGCTTTAAAACGGTGTTGCATTACTGTGACTATCCCTGCGTCCCCCAGATGCAGGAAGGCTGGCCGTGTCCCCCCAGTGCACCAGGACACAAAGAACAGTCAAAGAATATCTCTTGGAAAGCGCCCTGGCCATGGGTCTTTCCAGGGAACTAGCTATTGCTTTTACTTCTGCAAAGGCATTAGTACAATAGAGTGTGCAAATATTGTGATTCTTAAGTGTCAAGGCATGAAAGGAGTCAGGGTTGTTTTTATAATAGATGCAGTTTACTGACGGGTCGTCAGCATGGAATTAAGAGCATGATTTATGAAGAAGCACGTAGGCGGGTTTTGTTGTTCAGGAAATGATTTAATTCATATTGCTTCTCTGAAATGTTTATTTGTCCACCCTGAGCATACACACGGGATGGTCTGGAAACCATCTCTGAGCTGACAGGCTGGAAGCCAGGGGTGGCCTCCGGCGTGCACACACTTGACCACTTTGGGGGCAGAAAAAGGAAAGGTGGAATGAGCAGCTCTGGGTGGACACAGAGCAAAGCCAGAAAGCCATGGAAGCTACTCCAGATCCTCCCTTCTCTTGGGAGCAGGGCCAAAGCACCGCCAAGTGGTTTGGAAGGAAGCGGAGCACATTTGAAGGTGTCCCTTGGCCCTCACTGTTGGAATTATAACCAGTGCCGTGTAGAGGCTGGTCCAGCAGAAGCCCTGGGGGAGACTTTAGGGATCGGAGAATGGAACCACTCCTTTTACTAAAGAGGAAACTGACAGAAGTGACTTGCTCAAGGTCACAGGCTAGTTTGTGCGGAGTCATCACTTTTCAGTTCACCCTGCTACCCTGACCCGGAGACTTACACACCTGAGGCCTCCACAAAGCTTTCCCATGGCCAGCGGGGGGACCCTGCCTCAGAAAGCCGCACCAGAGCTGGGGCTGCAAAATGGCCCTCTTCCCAGGAGTATATTGAGGGTGCAAACAACTTTGCCTAATGTATCACCTCAGGGCTCAGTTCTGCTCCCTGCGTGTGGCAACCCTGTGTCCAGAGGGGAGAGGAGACCCTGGGCTTTCTGTGAGGAGAGACGATCGTGAAGACCGCCCTTGGTTTTAGTCAACAAAGAAAGCCCACCTGATACTGATGGAGTCATCAGCTGTGGGACAGGCAAACTAATCATTTCCATTTACTGAGGGCTGCCTGAGCGCTACATTTTATATACAAGACCCAGCCTTCTTGTGGGTCAGGCATCACTGTCCCCATTTTACAGATGAGGAAACTAAGGCCGCAGTTTAGGTCAGCTTGACTCCAAACTCTAGGCCCCTAACCTCTGTACAGCTGCCCCGTGCGAATGCGGCCATCTTGGATATATTGCAGAGGTGGCGAATGTAAGTACTTCTTCTGATAAATCTGATATCAAAAGTGGAACTGTTTGTCCTGTCCCTCCATAACTTTCTCTTCTTTCGAAGGCCATGCCCGTTTCCTCTCAACCCACAATTCAAATACGGGCAGACCCGCGTTCTATTACACGGGGCTTGATTGCGCTTCACAGGTGTTGCATTTTTTACAAATTGAAGGCAGCACCCTCCACCAGCAAAACGATTACGACTCGCTTAATTGTGGTGGCCTGGAGGTGACCAAAGCCGTGGCATCTCCGAGGTGCGCCTGAAGTCGTCCTGGAGACGTGAAACGCATTACATGGCTGCCCTAGAGCGGACATTGCAGAAGCAGACTTCATCCTTTCACTGATTTGTGCATTGGGCCCCCCCTGGTTTGTGCAGCTGCCGCTAGGCTGGGTATAGACGAGGAAGCAGCTGTCCTCAAGGGCCCAACTGGAACACAAAGCCGTGCACAAGCAAGTGCAGACCCCTGCGCAGACAGGTCGTGGGCCAGAAAGGCAGTGAGTTGAAAGTGTTCCAGGGAAGACCTGTCAAAGGTGGCCCCTGATCCACTTCTTGAAGGCTGTGAGGAGTGATATTGGTGCAGGGTGGCTTCCCAGTGAGTGGTGAGTAGCGGTCGATCCCGGGAGGAGGTTGCATTTCAGTCGTTTGGCCTTGGCCTACTGCCTGTGCCTCTAGGCCCCCTGGCTCCCGGTCCCGAGTGTCGTATTTTCGTCCTCAGAGTCGGGGTGGAGGAGGCTTCGCTGGACTCTGACATGGTGACTCTCTCTAAAGAGCAGGCAGTACTAATCAGAACGTGGTACGTCTTAAACCTGTTTGGGATTTCTTAAGTTAGGCGCCAGTCCCGTCCGTGGCTGTCTGAAAACTCCCTGATCCTTCAGGAGGCGTCTCTTTCCTTGCTAACTTTGGTTAAATGGAGCCCACTTTCAGACTTTATGTAAATTTCTGCGTTTTATCGATTTCTTGTCTATTTTCATTTCATGCAGCATTTTGAGTGTGCCCATTTTTGTTTGTTTAAACTTTTATAAGTTTGGCCTTGACTCTTCGCTGTTGTGGAAACAGTTTGTGATACTTGGGACTTGATTTTGAATGTTGTGCTTTAAGGAGATCCTACACCCACAGTGTAAAAGGAAAGAATTGTGTTCATTTCTTCATCATGTTCAGGGATAAGTATTTCTGAAAATAATAGTTATTATGGAACTGAGAATTTTGCAAATAATTTGGAAAGTATAGAAAATAGGTGCCCATACTGCTATAGCCCATAGATAACAGTGTAAGTGGTTTTGCCTTTTCTTTGTTAACATTAAAAAAATGAAAATTCAGTTACATGCACAATTGTATTTATTTTTTCTTTTTTTATAAAGATTTTATTTAATTTTAGTGAGAGGGAAAGGGAGGGAGAAAGAGAGGGAGAGAAACATCATTGTGTGGTTGCCTCTCACACGCCCCCTCCTGGGGACCTGGTCGGCAACCCAGGCATGTGCCCTGGCTGGGGAATCGAACCAGTGACCTTTGGTTCTCAGGCTGGCACTCAATCCACTGAGCCACACCAACCAGGGCTGTATTTATTTTTTTCCACTCAATATTTAACTTCAACATTTCCCTATTCATTAATTGTTTGAAAACACAATTTTCCATCCTAATAATTACTGAACTGTCCCTTTATTATTTCCAGATTTTATGGCTGTTATAAATAATGCTATGATGAGTAGCTATGCAGGTAAGGCTTTGTCTAAATTTCTTTGTGTGTGGGTTTTGTTTTGTTTTTTAAAGTATACATTTCTAGAAGGGAAATTAGAATGTAACTTAAATCTAAGGCCCACCCAGATGGATCTTTGCATGTTTTGGTGAGTATGGTGGTTGCCTAATACTGGTTATTAGTAAGCAGTTATTGATCAAGTCAGCTTTTTATATGAAGCTGTCATGCTGAAATGACACAGTTAATGTGGTGGCCTGATTCACATCATCACTAGCATTGAATATTATTAATATTTTTAAAATCCATGTTAAATAAATTTTTAATACATTGCTTTACTTTTGGGTTGAATATTTTTCATTTATTTTGCGTTTGTAGTCCATGAATTTTTCTCTGTGTTTTTGCTTCTACATCTGTTGCGGTATGTATACTTCAATCTTTCTTTTTATGTCACGGATAGCAAACTTCTTTTTTTCTCCTATGTGTTACATTTTCCCCTTCCAATGGCGTTTTTAAAAAGAATTATATAATTTTGAAACTCAGAAGCTTTTGATTCTTTTGATTAGCAAAATTGGCTGTTTTGTTTTTCTTTTTGTATTTTTTTCATTGCATTTATACTTATGGCAGGTTTTTATCTTACTTGATGGCTATTTTATTCTTAGCGATTTCAAGGTGAATGTTTGTTACACTTTTTAAGTGGTTTTGTATTCTATAAACAAAGACTAAGATAAATGTTTCAAACGTGTGATCCTTTGACCTCCTGCACCATCAACTTGGGTGTGGGGGTGTCGCTTGTTAAGAATTTAGATTTCTGGGGCTCACCCTTGACCCACGTTAGAATTTTTGGTGGGGGTGCCTGGGAATCTTCATTTTTAACAAGTTCACAGATGATTTGAAGGCACTTAAACTTTGGAACCACTGATCCAGGTACTATAAATCCAGTAACTGAAAATTTAATAGCATTTTAGGGGTATGCCACTTAATATCTTGCAATTCTCTTTCCATTGTTAGAACAGTAGTGACATTGAAACATTTATTTTTGCTTCACTATCTTGTTTGCTTGATTTTCTTTGGTTGGGAGTCAAAGGACATAGAGGACTTCATTCGAAATTCTCCCTCCTGTTCCCTTGGGAACAGCTGTCGCAGCCTTTGTCAGGAAATGCCTCACTTAATCCCCAAAACAGAACCCAGCCAGGGTGTTGTTAAAAGTCGCCGGGGACCTGGGAGCCACAGGTTTTCTCTCAGTGCCCTGGGTGCTAGAGGCAGCTAATTACTGTAATTATACTCACCCTAGCTTGATTTTCCCAGATAGGAAGATGCTGTTCTAACTGGTCTAATTCGTTGCCAAGTTGTGACCACCCACCTTTCAGCTGCGGCTCACAGCGACAGGATTTCTCTTTCACATGCCTCGGCAGCACGATTTGTTGGAAAGCACACTGAGCTGTGAGCTAGCAGACCCGTGCGTGTGCTCTTTTCTGGGGCTAACTGGCTTCGCGACTGTGGACAAGTTACCTCGTCTTGGTTTTCTTCATCAGCATAAGGAGGGGTCTCTGCGATGCCCGCTGAGTTCTCTTTCAGCTCTTACATTTCAAGCCCACATGTTGGCTGCCTTGGAATGTGCTCGGCATAGATAGTGACCGTCCTGCGTCGACTGAGTGTTTGTGGGTGTCGCCGTCTCACTGTCCCGTGGATGGTCTAGCCCAGGGGCTTGCAGGAGGCAGCTCACTCTCACCGTTGCATTCACATCTTCTTTTTAATAAACCCTCCTCTACTCTTCCCTCCTGCATTCCCACCCCCAGGACACCTACTTTGTTCTCTCTCAATCTTTCTCTTCATCTCTTCCTTTTCCCCTCCGTCGTGCTGCTGGGTAATGCTTTAGGTGTGCCAGTGCTGTGGCATACAGCTTCGGGCACTGCTTCTCCTCGTTGATAAAAGCCTCACTTTTGCTGCTGAAAGTGTGGTCCCCAGACCTGCAGCAGCGTCATCGCCCTCTGGGAGCTTGCTAGACATGCAGAATCCCAGGCCCCGTCCCAGACCTTCTGAATCTGCATTTCACAAGGCCTTCGGGTGATTTCACACGCATGCTTGAAGTTTGAAGTTCGAGAAGCACTGAGCTGAGAGGTAATGCCTCCCATCGCAACCTTCTGGGAGTAAGTGGTGTGGGATGGCTGGGCCTGAACTGGCCCAGACTACTCCAGATCTTTGGAGACCTCGAGATACACCGACCTTTGGCACTGACCGAATCCATGTGAACGGTGTGCAAGAGCCCCATTCCACTTGACCAGGCAACTTGAGAACAGAATGGTTTTCTTGACTGGCCCCAATTCATAACTCATTCATTCATTGCGGACATGGGGCCGCTCTTTAAAATCCTGAAACACTGCCACACCCGTCATTAAATAGCTGCTATACTGAGCGTCTCTCATCCACCTCAATTCCTTGGGCCTTTCTGCCCTCCTTCAGGATTCTTCTCCTAGGACAACACCCCCGCCCCCGCCCGGCGCCCCCCATCCCAAGATCCAGCGGCCGAAGGTTCCTGCTCAGCTAGCAGAAACCCCAGGACCCTGCTGTAGAGCAGCACCGCTTCCTATAGTTCGGTGCACATGCCCCCAGTTGTGTCCTGTGTTGAGTATCACCAGTGCCTTCATCCATCCATCTCGGATCCAGCGCTTTAAAAGGTGTGTTGAATGCAGGAGGATGGTAGTTAAAGTCACAGACCTGGGAGCCCCTACGGAGGGAGAGCCTGTAGTTGGAAGAGAAAAAAGCCAAGGACAGAGGCCCAGGAAGCTAACATTGAGGACGGGGGAAGAGAAGGAGGGGCCCACAAAGGAAACTGACTGTCCTGACAGAGTGGTGTCACGAAAACCAGGGGAGGGGAGAGCTTTTATTTAGGTGGTTGTCACATCACGTCCCCTGCTGCTGCATGAAGCTGTTTCTCAATGGAGGGCGTGAGGGCTAATCGAGGCAGAATCACCTGGGGCTCTTGGTCATGGTCGAGCTAGACCTACTGCATCAGGGGCTGACGGAGGTGGTATCGTTGTAAAGTGCTCAGTACACTTCTCCGGTGATTCTCATGCTTGGTTTCCCCTGTAACTTAAAGGTGCAGTAGGGTTGATGGAGGCTTTAGAAACGCGTTATAGACTTGATCATATTTATAGGCTTCCAAGGAGAATCAATAAAGAGAGAGTGGTTGGAAATTTAAGAAAGGACAGAAGTAACCGAAGGATAATTCACCTGAAGTGAGGACGTTCATGTGGGCAGACAGGCTGACCATAAGCGGGGCTGGGGAGAGGTAACAGCAGGAGAAGGAACTGGAGAGGGAACTGGAGGGAACTGGCGGGGATTGGGAGTGAAGTCTAAGGCGATGGGAGAAATTCGTAGTGAGGCCAGTGCATCTGCGTTATGATTTCTGTCCTCCAGCATCTGACATTCCAAGTGTGGCGGGGAAAGGCAGGTGATTGGTTGAGTCAGGGCTGGGAACCCTAGCGTAGGTGTGGCGCAGAGCCAGGGGACCTGAGGGATCTGGCAAGGCAGGGCCTGGGTGCTGCGGTCCGGAGGGAGCCCAGGCTGGGTGAGGAAGGACCGGAAGCAGTGGGTGAGCAGCGAGGGCTGGAGGGCTTGGTGGCCTTGGCATTTAAGGTTTCGGCATGGATCAGCTCTGGGTTTGGTCTGGGTTAATGACGCAGGGCAGGGTGCAGCCGTGGGAGCCTGTCGGTGCAGTGGAAGGCGGATGAAGGTGTTTGGGGGAGGAACCTGTGGGGGTGGGGTTTGCGAAGAGCGAGGCAGAAGGGACTGCAAGTGGGACACCAAATCCTCAGTGAATGAAGGGAAGTGACCCAAAGATGGCTTGCAATAGGGGAGGAAATCTCCCTTTATTCTGTCCACTTTTCTCTCTCATCCCCACGGCCCCCATCGTCAGCGAGGCCCCCAGCGTCGTTCCTGCAGATTGTGGACGCCACCTCCATTTCTGCGCCTGCGCCATCCGCCTCCTCCTCCACCTTCAGCTGGAGGCTCGTCCTAGACACACACCTACGCCCGTCACTTGCTTCTCGCCTAGACATCTGTGCTGGCTGCCCATGGCTCCCACGGTGCTCCAAGGCTGAGTCCACAGCCCGTGCCCTTAGGGGGCGGGCTGGGAGTGGGGACCTGGCTGTGGGCGCTTGTGAGAAAATTTCCCAGAGTGGGTGCAGACTATTCAAAAGGTTGGTGCCGAAAGGGACCAACAAGAGAGGAGAAGCGATGGGATTTGAAGACGAGGACTGGCAGCAGAGACAGACGCCGATTTTCAACCCCCGGGTGTGCTTCACGGTGACAGACCAGGAGCCGTCAGAGGGCCACCTGCTGCTGTGTTTGTCCCGGCAGTGAAGTTAGGGGATGGAAAAGGGGGGAGTGGTAAGCTAGGGCCACCTGTGCGGCGAGGCAGTAGAGGAATAAGCTGATATGGGGTGGGGCTGGAGGAGACTGGTGTTGCTGGAGAGGGAGGCAGTGAGGGCAGGGGTGAAGTCTCGGGGATTTTGAGGGGATGGGACCAGGGCAAGAGTGGAGGGCTTCCTTTTAGAGGGGAGCAAGACAGAAGGAGAATTAGGAGGCTCGATCTGGAGACAGGGGCTGTGAGGAGCGGGTGACTTCGTGCAGAGTGGTAGACGAGACTTTTTTGAGAGGAGGGCAGCTGTCAGGTGGACGTGGGAGTCTGAGAAAAAAGCAGCTGGTTTCCAGAGGAAACCGAGAAGTGGCGACAGAACGAATGACCAGGCAGTGGCAAGGCCTGGCTGTTGCTCTCTGCTCATCTCTCCGGCAGCCCTGGGTGGCCTGGGACTTGGTGGAAAACGAGCAGGTGACAGTGGTTCTGGGTCCCCGCTGGGATGGGCTTGTCGAGGCAGGAGGTCAGGGGCTTTGAAGGCTCTCCCTCCTGGTCTTTGGCAGACAGTTCACAGCCCTGTGGAGTCACTTGGAAACTCTCCTTGCTTCTCTCTTTGTTCCCTTGTGTCCTGTGTGGGCCTGTGGAAGGAAGCCCCCATCGCTACTGTTTTGGGTGCTAGGATTCAGTGTGGAGCCAGACAGCCTGCAGGGCTGCTTGAAAGCCCTGGGTAAATACTGCTGGGAAGCTTTCAAAGGGGGAAGCCTCAAACATACAAAACAAGCCATCTTCTGAAGCCAGCTTTGTGGGGGGAACTTGGGTAGAGCCCAGGAGACAGGTGTGCGCCGGTGGGAAGTCGCCAGCTTCTGCCGCTGCGGGTGCGGCCCAAGGACCTGCAGCTCCGCGCCACCCACCCGGGAGCCTGTTACAAAGGCAGACTCTGAGATTCCGCCCCAGAATCTTCTTTTTAAGAGCATCTCCCGGTGATTTGTATGCACACTAAGGTTTGAGAAGCCCCGGCAGGCCTAGGCAGTCTCTCCTTGAGGTTTGGTGCATTTCAAAGGTTTTTGGTTGTTCCCTGATTAGTGGGGAGAAAAATTCAACCTAGATTCCAAAGCGAGTGGGAAAGTGGAGGGGAGCGGCAGCAGCGGGTGCAGAGCTGAGCTGGTGTCTGGCTGGTGTCTTGGCAGCCTGAGCATCTTTGGAAGGCTGCATTCTGTCCTCGGTTTCCCTGCCTGGTCTCGGCGGGGGTCACGGCGGGGGACTGCCAAGGATTTCAGAGGCACCTGGAGATCGCTGAAGCAAACAGGTGTCAAAACTGAGGTGGAGGTAGAAGCAGCCCAAGAGCCCATCCGCTGATGCACAGGTGAACAAAATGTGGTGTGTACACACAATGGACTTCTTATTCCTTCTTGGAAAAGAGGGAAATTCCGACACACACTACAACATGGAGAAACCTTGGCATTATGCTAAGTGAAATAAGCCAGTCACAAAAAGACACATACTGTGGGATTCCACTAATAGGCGGTGGTGCCTAGAGTCGTCAGAATCATGGAGAAAGTAAAGTGGCGGTTGCCAGGGGCCGAGGGGAGGTGGCAATGGGGAGTTAGTGTTCAATGGGTACAGTTTCGGTTTTGCAAGAAGAGAAGAGTTGATTGCACAACAATGTGGATATACTTAACGTTTCTAAGCTGTAAACTTAGAGGTGGTTAATAAGGTCAATTTATGTTATTATTTTTTTAAAACCACAATTATTAAGGAAAAAACCAAGTGGGAGGTGTGGGGGTGAGTGGGGCTGGGGAAAGTGGTGGTGGGAAAATGTTGACAAAACAAAACAAAACAAAACAAATAGATGGGGGAGGTTAAGAATAGTATAGGAAACTGGGAAGCCAAAGAACTGGTATGTACAGCCCATAGACATGAACTAAGGGCGGGGGGATGATGGGATGGGATGCAGGGCAGAGGGGAGAAAAAAATGGGACAACTGTAATAGCATAATGAATAAAATATAACAAACAAACAAACAAACAAAGGGAGGCTGAACAGGAACTAAGCTGATTGGTTAGCAGGAGTGAACATTGGTTCCCAGCCGGGAGCAGGGCAGGAGCACACGACAGACGTTTCGGGAACAGGTGGGCTGAGGCAGGTGACAGGCTAGGACGGAAGGGTGATGGGCGCAGGCCGGAGCTGGGTGGAGGTGGTCGTGGCGGGTTGCAGGGAGGACCGTTTTTCGACGCTGTGGCGCCAACAAGGGTCTCCAGGGCGCTCGGCCCCAGGAAGGCTCCGCCCGTCGTCTGGCCTCTCCCATCCCCACCCTTGCACTGTTAGGTGCTTTTCCCTGGACAGTCATTTGATAGAGGATGGGACGGGGGACAGGCCTGGGAAGGGGATTCTTGGAAGGGGTTGGAACTTTGAGCCCGGACCTGAATAGAGTCTCAGGAATTGAAAAAAATCAGATTCTTCTTCCGAACCCTTTGACTTCTGCTTTTAAATATTTTTATGCGTTTTCAGGATTACAATAGCTGTATTGTTTTTTTTCCTGAATATAAAAGTGATATATGCGCATGGTAATACTTTGTACTTACTGTTCCCTCAGCCTAGAACATTCTTATCTCAGACAGCCACATGGTTTGCTATGTCCCTTCCTTCAGGTCTCTCTGCTCAAATCTCACATAATCAGAGAGGCCTTCCCTAGCCATACTTTTTTAAAAAAACAACCTTTGTAATTCCTAGCTCCTGAACCTGCTCTCTTTTTCTCCACAGTGTCCATCACCGTCTTACATATGTCTGTTTATTCTCTTTCTTCCTCCCCCAGGGCGGAATTCCTGTTTTGTTCTGTTTGTTCATTCGCCCAGCAGATATTTCTTTTTCCGCTAGTTTTATTTTATTTTAGGGAGAGGGGAAGAGAGGGGGAAAGAGAGGGAGAGAAACATTGATGTGAGAGAGGAACATCGGCCGGTTGCCTTCTGCAGGCGCTCCAGCAGGGGACAGAGCACAGAGCCCGCAACCCAGTCATGAGCCCTGACCAGGATTCGAGCTGGGTCCCTTTAAGTTTGCGGGACGACGCCCAACCCACTGAGCCACACCGGCCAGGGCCCAGCAGGTCTCTCCTGAGTGCCGACTCTGCGCGGGCCCTGTGCGGGGCCCTCGCGATACATCAGTGAACAGAGTTGATTACGCGGTGTTTCTGGGTGACGAGCTCCATGCAGCAGGGAAGCAGACAAAGGGCTTGCGAGGAGGGGCCGAACTCTTAATCGGGTGGCTAGGGAGGCCTCATTGACAAGGTGACTGTCGTAGTTGGCTGGGGCCGGCTTAAACAAGAGAAGCTTGTTGTCACATAGCTCTGGAGGCTAGGAGATCCGGATCAAGGTGGCGCGTTGGTGCTCCCTCCGACAGTGTCAGGGATGGCTCTTTCCCAGGTCTCCCTTAGGCTCTGGCGGTCCTTTGCTCGTGGCCCCATAACTGCTCTCCTCACGAGGCATCTCCCCACGTGCTTGTCTGTGTTCGAATTTCCCCCTTTTCCAAGGAGAGCCCCATTGGACTAGGGCCCACCCTAGCCCAGTATGACCTCATCTGAACTATTTACATCTGTAGTGATCCTGTTTCCAAACAAGGTCATATTCTGAGGTACTGGGGGGCTAGGACTTCAATTGAGGGATTTTTCGGGTGACATGGTTTAACCCATAACAGTGACATTTCATCTCTAAAACTTGGAGGAGGCAAAGGGGCAAAGCCATGAGGAGTTCGGGGGGACAGTGTCCCCAGCAGATGAACTAGTCAGTGTAGAGACAGAAGTGTGCCTGCTGTTGGGGGGTGGGTGGGGATGGGGCCAGTGCCCAATACAGAGAGGGTGGGGGTGGGGGAGTGGTGGCAACAGGAGCTTAGGTGTGGGCCCCCAGAAGGCCTTTGGCATTACTCCAGCTGCGATGGGAAGCAGTTGGAGGGTTTAGAGAGGAAGAGTGATGCAGTTAGGCTTGAAATGTAAAATTTATTGCACGCGAAAGGAATTCAGATGGTACAAAACCATGTAAGATAGAATGCGGGCATCCAGCCCTGACTGATGTGGCTCAGTGGATTGGGTGTCGTCCCACAAAGCAGAAGGTCGCCAGTTTGATTCCAGGTCAGGGCACATGCCTGGGTGGTGGGTCAGGTCCCTGGTTGGGGACGTGTGCGAGAGGCACCTGATTGATGTTTCTCTATCACATTGATGTTTCTCTTCCTCCCTTTCTCCCTCCCTCCTCCCCTCTCTAAAAATAAATACAATCTTAAAAAAAGAAAAGGTGGACATTCCACCACTGAGAGAGAAACCCAGTGCCATTTGGTGTTTCTCCTTTCAGACCCCACATGTAAATACATACACGCACATGCCAAGTGACAGTCTCCTGCTGCACATGTTTGACTTGCTTTTTTTTTTTTACTTCACACTTCATCATTGAAGCTTTGCATTGCTGGGAAGTTAGGTCCACTTCATGGTTTTATTTGATGCTGTGGATGTTCCAGACTTTGTTTAACCAGTTCCGTGCTGATGGAGAACTATATATTGTGTTCAACTTTTACTGCGGTACAAAGCACTGCTGTGAGGATCTTTGTACGTCTGTCTTTACATACCTTTCTAATTATTTCCTCAGGAAACCTTCCAAGAAATAGAATTGCTGGACTAGGCAGTATTCATGTATTCAATTTTGATATATATTGCCAAATTGCTCCCTAGAAAATCCGAAGCAATTGCCTTTCTCTCTAGCAATGAACCCGTGCCATTTGCTTCTGCCCTCCAATAATACAGGCTGTTACCAATCATTATTATCTTGGCCAAACTCATAGGTAAAAAAATGCCTCCTTTCAAGTTGCACTTCTTTGCTTGTTAATTGGCATTGGGGTCCCCTTTGCATTCCTTTCCCTGGTTCTGTCCAGAAATCTCAAGGCTGACCTGGGAATCATTATCCAACAATTACAGGGCGCTAGCAATATGCCAGACATTGTGCTAGGCACAGTGTCTCTTGTTTGATCTACAGAACTACTCCGCCAGGTAGGCACCGTGGTTATCCCCATTTCATAGAAGGGGAAGATAAAGATTGGAGAGCTTCACTAAGGTGCCCAAGGTCACACAACTAGCAAGAGTCCTCGTAATCCTAGCGACCGGGCATGGGCATCCCCCAGCCAGCGTTTCCTTTGCTCTGGGCCCTTGTTTAAGAACGACTCTGTGGTCTCCTCCATTGGAGTGCCCACTCACAGGCCTTGCTTGCTTGCTGGAGTGAACCCTGTGGACGGAGAGCCGCAGTTGATTCACCCGTGGCCCCTGGCCGGCCCCCGCCTGTGTCAGAAGTCGTGGCATGAAGGCACACGCTAGGCCCGGCACACAGAAGGCGCTCACCACGTATTGGTTAAAAGAAATGAAAGCGGCAAGCTTTTGAAAGCTAAAGTATTGTGAGGCGGTGCCATTTTGTTTTATTCCAGCCGATGAAAAATAAAATTTTAAAGATAAAAAAATTCAGGAAGTTAAAATTCGTCTTATGGACCACTGTGCCATATCCTCCAGCACGGAGGATAGCAATTACTGCATTTCCTCTCTTATCATGTCCTGGGCCATATCCTTGTGGCTTTGGTACTATTTCTACTTTGTTTTGACTCTATTATTTTCTTGCGGTTTTGTTTCTGTCAGCAAAGCGTGTGGCTGTAATACATCCCCTTTGTTAATAAATTGGTGTATTCCACTGGTTTCAAATCAGTTTCTCATTAACTTTGAAATTTTGGGCGGAGGAAGTTAATGCCTTAAAATAAATGCCTTGTTCAAAACCCGACCAGTGCTCCAAGCTGTCCTCCTTCCACTGTTTTATACGCCCCCTGAGTCCTTTCCCTCTTCGTAAAACACAGTGTATTAACGCCTGGAGCTCTTGCCTGGATCTGGTGTTAAAGTTAACCTTCTGCATAATTTCCAGAAATCTCAGACCCAAAACTGCTCTGTTTTTTTTCATCACAGTTAATATTGATTTTACTCACTGACAGCCTTCAACTTCTCTTTCTCCCTCTTCCAATTCAGGGTTCAACTCCCCGGGAGAGGAATCCCACATGTACGATAGAATGTGTATTGTATCAGTCACGATAAACTAGTTGTGTTGCAGAAACAACCTCCATATCTCAGCGGATTTCAGCTGTGACGTCTGATTCTGCCACCTTTCAGATCTTTCCCTTTCCCTCCTCCTTGTCCCTTTTGAATTCTGTCTACCTCTGGAACTGTTGCTTACCTGGGTCTTATGTTTTCTCCTTCCGTCTTTGTCTTGGGTTTTCCAGTGCCAGAATGCATGCCTGCAGGTAGACCAGTTGTATGAGCTTGCACTCGTTCATGTGTGCATGCACCATTCAGCTAACACTCTGTGAGCATCGCTGCCAGGTGCTGAGCACTGTCCTAGGTGTTGGGACACTGAGATAAATACAGCTGTCAGTCATGGCCCTCAGGGAACTCAGTCCAGTAGGAGAGAGAGTCCTTTACATAAATAACTACCCAACAGTGTGCTAAGTGCTTTCGTGGAGGACTGCAGTGATGACACAAAGAAGGCGGTAACTGGCGGTAGAGGCAGGACCGAACTGTGTGGGAGATTTTGTTTTCAGGTAGGATGCAGGGTGGAGCATCGTTCTGGAGCTGAGGGGAGCGTTGTTTCAGTTTCCTTTCGCCCCAGAACAAATCAGCCTCAAAGTGAGTGGCTTGAAGCAATAACAGTGTATATTGTCTTGTGATTCTTTGGGGTGGGGGCTGGGGCAGGGCTCAGATGGGAGATTCTTCTGCTCAGCGCAGCCTCGACTGAGATCCCTCACTTGGCTGCATGCTGTTGGCCTGGGGACTGGGCTGGAAGGCCCAAGAGGGTGTCACTCATGTGTCTGGTATCTTGGTGCTCTGCCACGTACCGTCCCTCTCTCTTTCCCAAAACCTAGTGGCCTCAGGGAAGTAGGAGTTCATAGTTGGCTGCAGGCTTCCATGAGGGACGAAGTTGAAGCTGCCAGTTCTCTTAAGGGTCTAGGCTCTGAAGCTCCCCAGAGAAGCGACCAGAATATTGCCTCTACTGCACTCTATTGGTCAGAGCAAGTCGCCAGTCCAGCCCATATTCAAAGGTGGGAGGGAACAGGAGTTACCGCACTAATGGGTGGAAGAGCATACACTTATGAATTGATGGTGGCCACCTTTGGAGGTTAGCTACCGCAAGCACCAAATGATTGAAGATAATGGAATGAGGTACAATTACCAAAGCCAGGTCTCCGAGGAGACACGAATAAATGCTTATCACAGCAGGCATTATAATAGCTAAGTACCATTTAATACACACTTACCATGTGCCAGGCATTCTTATAGTCACTCAGCATGTATTAATTGCATTAACTTATTTAACCCTGACAACAACCCTATCAGGTACAATTAACTCCATTCTACAGACGAGGACAGGAGAGAAAGCAACTTTCCTTAGGTCACCCAGCTGGTGAATGGGGGTGTTTCAAACTCCAGGGCACCCTTGCACAGGAAGAATGGCATCTCTTCCCTTGCGAGAGCGGGAACGAGGGAGTGATGGGTGCAGGTGAGGGTGGGTGCAGGTGAGGGGCGGGAGGGTGATGGCCGTTGAGGAAGTTAATGTCCGATCGCCTCTTTTTTCTTCTTCATGGCCGTATGGCCATCACTTAAGGGTGACAGGGCAGGGCAGGTTGAGCTCTGTGAGGAAAAACAAGTGGTATATAACTGTAGTGTCAGTGGATCGTAGCAGAAGGGTAGAGCGGGAAGTGAGGTAAGGATTGCTGAGCGGCCTGGGCCCCACGGAGGTGAGGACCATTTGCGTGCAGCAGCATCCTCTCATGGTCCTGCGGGGGTTTCTGCAGCAGAAACCCCCTGTCAGAGGGAGGAGGCATATCACAGGACTGATCCCAAAGTGGCTCTTTCAGCCCGCAATCAAGATCTCGTAGATCTGTGTTCTACCCAGCTGCTGTGATCGCCTCGGTCCTGCTGGATTTCCCCGGTGGCTCTCAGAAAGCAGCACTTCCACCCTCGATTTGAAAGGAAGAGTGCTGGGCATCCGCCTGCGTTGACCCCAGACGTTTATTGACCTTTAGTTGGGATCCTATTCAAGGGACCCTTCAATTGCCAAACGTCAGTCTCGAGACTACCGCTAGGACCACACAGAATGGGGTTTTGTCCACCTGCTGTGCCCCCAGAGGACATACCACTTTTTTTTGGTGGGACAAAGGATGTGGGCGGTGACTGTCCCCCTGATCAAAGTGAAGGGCAGATGCTCCTGCTCTTCAGGCAGGGCTGATGGCCTGTCCCGTCTGTCCACAGAACCGCACAGGGAGAGGTTGCGAGGGCGCTGAGGCAGGGGACTGCATTTTGTGTCTCATTCCTCGTGAATCGCCCGTACTGGGTGGGGTCTGCGCTCTTCTCACTTACGGTCTTGTTTTGAGTTGTAGGAGGCTGTCTTCATAATCGTTGATTTCTTTGGAAGCTCCGTGTCTTTTTAGTCCTCCTTTGAGCACCTTGGGAAACATTTCCTGAGAAGAGCGTGTTCACCGCCGAAGGCTCCAGATGCAGTCCTGGGAGGGCCCGCCATGGCAGCTGGGGCTGCAGCCGGGCGTGTTGGCGTGTTCAGCCTTTGGCTGGTGTTGGACACATTTTAGAGTGTGTTTTCTGGTACCTCGTGCACTCTCTCTTAAGCCACAGAGCTCCAGGGGCTGAATTCTCTTTCTCCTGGACCCCGGTGGCCCAGTCAACCTTCGACCAGTTGAAGTTGCGACACCGGTCTAATTCCTGCTTTGACTCACCTGATCTTGGATTAACTGTGGTAGTGCCAGCTGAAGCCTCTAACCAGACCAGGCCTCACCCATGTCAAGGGACTACTGTCTCCTGTCTTTGTCCTCCAGTCCCGAGATCTGACCTGATACAACATGGCCATGACAGTTGGGGTTGAAAATTGTTAGTCCTTGAAACTGGTGTTTAGAGAAGGGTCATATCTGATCCATAGCCCCAGTTTCCTAAACACTTGCTCTGTGACTATCACAAGTGACGTTGGCCTCATAACGTTTGACCCATTAGTTCAGCTCTTAGGAATTTACCAAGGTACAATTCTTTAACAGTAAAATTTACATAGATTGGGTTGGCCAAAAAGTCCATTGATTTTTCTCTGTAAAATGAAAGACACACTTTTTCATTTTCACCAATAACTTTATCGATTTGGATATTTTGAGTATGTCGCCTGTCTCCTGCTATAGGCTTCTAGGGGGCAGAGGCCAGGAGTGCTGCTAAACATCTTCCAATGCGTAAGACAGCCCCGCAGCAGGGAATTCTTTGGCCAAAATGTCAGTAGTACCCAGAAACTTCATGAACCACTTTTGACACGTTTGATCAGTCACAGTAGCTTCTCCATACACTGCACAATGTTTTTGGTGTGTTTCAGTTGTGTTTTTACCTTTCTTGAAATAATAAAGCATGATATGCCAAAAATGTTGCATAGTTTTTCCCATGTTCAATATTGAAAGTGCACAAAAATTCACCAATTTTGATAAACTTTTTTTTTTTAAAGCATGCTGATATGACAGCTGTCACAACACAGTCTAACCAGATTGTTTCCAATGAAGTTAAATTCAACCAAGCACTACTAGAGCCATCGTACAGAAAAAGCTGAATGAACTTTTTGGCCAACCCAATACGTACAAAAAGATTTCTTAACAGATGCTCTAGTCAAGAAAAATAGTGTCTCTAATTTAAATTTAAATAAATCTTTAAAAAAATTTGTTTTTTTCCATTTCAGTTAACATTCAATATTATATTAGTTTCGGGTGTACAGCATAGCGATTAGACACTTTTTACACTTTTCGAAGTGATTCCCCCTGATAAGTCTAGTGTCCACCTGGCACCATACCTAGTTATTACAGTGTTATTGACTGTATTCCCTTGGCTGTACTTTATATCCCTGGACTATTCTGTAACTAGCAATTTGCACCTCTTAATTCCCTCACCTCCTTTATCCATCCCCTCAAGCCCCTCCGATGTTAAATGCAACCAAACTTTCAAGACATATTTTGTGCTAAAATAACCGGTAATCAATATCAGGGTCAGGAATGATCTAACAGTGATTCCACTTTCTCCATTTGTAAAGTCTGGGTTCTAATTTCAGGCTTTTCCTGGGAAATAAATAGAAAGACCTTTCGCCCTGTGCAGTCGGGTCTCCCTGTGGAAAACCCCCACCCCCTTTTTCCCATGGTGGGCTCCCTGTTAGAGTCATCTATTTATTCCACAGTGCCCACCGCAGTGTCTTGTACCAGTACATGAGTGAGTGAACGAACGGATAAATGGTACTTTTTCTAGCTGGTCATGATTTGTGGTAGCCTTTTAGCGTCGACGATTAGTTAGTTAATTGCCAAGAGGGAAAGAATTAATATAGACCAGGTTTTTATGATACTCTTAAGATTGTTTAAACAGTTATGCATTAGAACTTTTGGCCATAGCGCCAAAACAAATCTGCATTTCTCTGATAGTGTAACTTGCACACTCATCTGGGCAGGAACAGTTTCGGAGCCACATGGCATCGTTTGGATCGTATTGCATTGTTGCTGAGCGATCCGGGAGCGTCTGCCATCCGCGTTAGTTGGGAGATGCTGGGCAGATGGCGGTCCTCTCTGGACCCAGCTGGGGGAAGAGTAGCTAGTGCGGGACAGTGGAACAGCAGTAAACCGAACTGGGGAGAGAGATACAGTTTTAAAGATAACCCCAGGCAAAACCGTTATTACAGGAAGTATGTGACAGATTGTAAAATAGTCCCTGAGTCATAGAACTCTACAGCTGGAAAGTCAATTTCTACTTCTGTGACCCTGACAAGGTGTCCCAGGGGCCGGCACCTTCAGGATCCAGTGTAGGAGTTGAAGACTCCTCCTAGGGGTGTAGCCAACAGGATGAATTTCAGCCTTTTTAATTCTGTCAAGAGTCACGTTCTGAGGAGGGAACCTGGGGCTTGGGGTAGGTGTCCACTCCATGGCCAGGGGAGAATGGGCGTCTTGGTACCTAGATCATGTATCGTGGTGGTGGCATGAGTGTTCCCCAAAGCGAGGCTGGGGGAGCTGGTGCCAGGCAGGCTGAGACCCTGGATGTCCACTCCCCTGGCTCGCAGTGTACGACACATCTCTTCACCTGTAGACGCACACATGTGCACACATAATCATAGGTTAACATGCACATATATCTAGGGGAAGACAGTCATGCAAAGATGAGGAAAGACAGAAATGTGCATTAACAGACGTTTTCACAGACAGATACAAAATACGCAAAACCACATGGGTACATCCAGAAGCACCGTGTGTGCAGGCAATAGCAGTATATACAGAGATGCACACATCGATCTATACGGGGGAATACAAATACACACTCATGAGCCCCTGCGCATATCCAAGTGCACGATTCCGAGAGAGAAACTGAGCAGAGGATGGAAGGCTGCAGAGTAGAGGGCGAATGAAGGAGAGGGAACAGAGGGCCAGCAGAGACAGGGAGAGACAGCATGTAACGTGGGACATGGGTCCAGAGTTACACGCTTTAACAGAGAAGTTGGCTAAGATTTGCAGCCTGACTTTGAGTTTCTGCTTGTGCTCTTCACAGGCCACTAAGTTCGTTTTCATCAGAATGGCGATGTGATGCCACAGGTACCACAGATGGCAAGGTCCCTGGTTTGGTCAGCCTTCCTTTCCCTTGCTCGAACGCTGACACGTGCAGCATTAGGGGGGCAGCCTCTTTCCCCCTTTCCAGCCTCGCTTCCTGCCTCTCCTGCTACCACACCGCCCTGGCCATATGGTGGTTCCCCACAAAGGGAACCTCGTTGTGTTCTTTTCTGCCTGTGCCTTTGCTCACGCTGTTTCTAGGATGTTCCTTCTGCTTGAAATGCTCTTTCTCCTCCTCATTCGCCTGTTCTACTCCTCCCTCAAAAATCTCAGCCCAGGCATCATCCCCTCCAGGAATCGTTCCAGAAATCCTCGGAAGGTTTGGATGCTGTTCATCCACATGCATCCCCCTTACAGCCCTGACCCCTCTGTGCTGTAATTGTTTCTAATTAGATAAGGAGCTTCTCCAGGGTAGGGATGATGTGTTATTCCACCACCCAGCACCATGCGTGGCGCTCAACAAACATTTGTTGGATCGTTAAATGGATGATCGAAGAAGGACTGATTCTATAAGTGAATACATCATTGTATGAATGAATGATTATACCAGAATATACATACAGTGACTCGCTGAGTTCGGTACCTGGGCTTGTAAGCTGCTTTATAAAGCTGGGCTTCCTTTTATCTTTCAGGGCCCCTTGCCTGCACTGTAACTCAGAACTCTTTTTTTATACCCTCTGTTCTTTCTTGAAGGTCCTAATTGGTCACCTCCACGTGGTTGAACCTCAAATGTGCATCTTCGTAACTTAACCCCTGTAAATGATTAGCTGCCATTTTCAACTCAATACTATCCAAGTCCCTTGCACATCAATCCCTTCTCTGTTGGGGTAAGAAAGGCTTATTTGTTTCTGATGACAAATAATACTCATTCGCAGAGACTTTGGAAAATATGGGAATACGTGTTGAAGAAAACAGACATCTTTATTTCTACCATGTAACAATGACTATTTTGAGAACGGTTTGATAAGCATCTTCTGGTCTTTTAAAAATGTACAATATATATGATGACCTTTTCAGAAACTGGGATTATACTGCCTGCATAATTTTCCACCTTGCAATTTTCATTTTCTTGCAATTGTTTTCCATGCTGTGATATTCTTTAAAATATATATTTTTGGTGGATGCATCGTATTCCTTTGTGGAGCAGAATTGATCAAACCATTCTTTAATTGCTGGGTGTCTTTGTTGGCATTCGTTCTTACCATTGTATACAGTGCTGTGATGGAACTCTTTGTACATAGACCTTTGAGTTTCTGGGTATTTCCTTTAGGATGGGTGTATAGAATGAGAATAGCTGGGTCAAAAAGGACGGACTTTAAAAGAAAAACAAACAAACAAACCTTGTGTGTGTATGTGAATCAGAATGTGTTCCAGAATAACTCTTTCAAAGTATGCCCTCTGAGTTGGGCTTGTAGAAATAGATTTATAGTTTGTATAGGTCAGCGGTTCTGCAGAAAGAGAGTTCCTGGGCCGGAGTTTTGTTTCCCAGCGGGAACTCTTGTTGTCTGGTTGTGCTTTGTTTCATCTCGTTGCAAACTGGCGTTTACCCACAAAGGAGTCATTACTCAAGGCACCTTGAATGGGCCCGAGCCCCACAGTCAGAGAGGGGTGGGCGCTGGGAGTCTTGGCCACACCGGGTATGTGAACAGGCCAGCATGGCTATTTCCTAGGGGACTGATGATACGACCTGGGGTGTCACGTCTGCGTCACCCAGCCCAAGCTGTCTTTCCTTTGCAGCGCGCCCCTGTCTTGACGCTCCTTGGTGTCTCAGCTGTATTCCTTGTCTCTGTTCCGACCGTTCCTGTTGTGTATTGATTGCAACGATGGACTGATTGATTGGCTGTTGTGGTACATGGACGTCACACAGGATTGACCCTTTAACCATTTTTGAGGGTACAGTTCAGAGGTGGCCATCGCCACTGTCTGTCTTCAGAAGTTCTCATCACCTCATACGGCAACTTTCACAGTGACTTATTTTCCATTGCTTTTACTACCACTCTATGAGCACCTTGGGGTCAGGGACAGTGTCTCCCGATCCCAGGAATCGGGGCTGCCTCTGGCATGTAGTAGGAGCTCGTCAGTGTTGGAATGAAGAGATGGCAGAGCCACCTGAGAGTACTTTAGAGGAGGGCCTGTGTGGTGACAGCCTGAGCCCTGGCTGTGCTGTGCGGGGTCTTTCCTGTCACCATCAACCTCTCAGGCATTGTGGCTCGAACACTCCATGATGACTATGATTGAATTAAATTGCCTGAGTGCTCTCTGCTTCCTATTCTTCTAGCAGTTTCTACTACTTTCATTTGCTCTTGCTCGGAGCTGATTTTATGGTTGTTAATCTAAGTTTTTAGGCTCACACCTTGTCTCCCTCTTTAGAGTATGAGCTCCTTGCCAGCCGAAAGCCCTGCACATTGTGCTGTTACTGCTAATTACTAACACGCTATTTCATTGACGCTAAGATGCTGCTGACAGGTGACGGGCCAGTGATTTTCTGTGCCTTGGAGAAAGAGAAAACATGCAGGAAAAACTCTTGCCACCTAACCCATGGCACACCCTTGGGTGTAAGTGTGTCCTAATTTCACGTATCTTGCAATGTGAAAAAAAAAGTCTTTGAATGGATGACTCACAGTAGGTATGAAATCAATGCTTGTTCAGCTTATTTTGTTTCATGGTTTGCATATTTGTGTTATGTGGAAGGTAGATAAGAAAGTTTATAAACATTACAGGAAATGGCCTTAAAATTTCACATCATGAAAATTCCGAATTAAATTCCCAGTGATTCTCATCTTGGGACTGTGACTCACGTCACTTTTCCTTTGGAAGGTAGCACTATGTTCTTTCCTAAGGTGGCTTTCCTCATTTTATTTCACTCAGAGTTGTTGTTTTTTTTTTGTATATTTGTTTTTTGCTATAGATTTTTTTCAGCTTGTTTGTTGTGAGTTTTTTTTGGGGGGAGGGCAGTATTTCATGTAGAAAATGTGACCCTTATTTTAAAGACCTCACCTCATGGAAACTTCTAGATCATTTCCTTAGGCTCCAGACATCTCAAGAGTATCACAAAGTGAGAGAAGTGATAAGAGCAAGAGTTAGTGTCTCTGATGCCAAGGGCAAATTTCCATGAGTGAGAAATACATTTTTACACTAGCTGCAGGGTTTGCTCCAACCTTTTAGCATCTCTGAGGCCACATATTAGAATACACAAACACTAACAAAAACTGATGAGCAAAAATACGGTTTTAAGTAAATTTATGATTTTGCGTTGGGCTGTATTCATGGCCATCTGGGGCCATGGGTTGGACACCCCTGGAAGAGTATAAATATGTTGCAAAAGTGGCCCATGAGGTGGCGGTTAGAGCTTCAGGTCCGGGGATGGCACGTCGACAACTTGCCGTTTTTCCCGCTCAGCTGTGAGTGACCTTCATGGTCATTGCTTGGTATGTGGAGCCCTTCACTTACCCCTGGGAGCTACATTTCTCCGATTTGACTCGCGGAGAAGAGCAGAAACAAGAAGAAAGCGTGCTTGTTTTTATACGCCCTCAAACCTATTTTCCACTTAAGCTTCCTGATTATTAAAATACACACTTGTGGGCTGGAGCAAGGACGAGAGAGCAACCAGTCTAGGTTTCTCTTCCGCACCGATATTTCTCTCTCCACCCCTCCCCCGGCCCCAACCTCTCTTTCTCCCTCTTGGAAAGCAATGAAAAACATTAGAAATAAAATACTCCCTTGCCTTAGTCTGATCTCTTTTATGTGCCTAATCTTGTTTAGACCTAGAACCTGGAATTCTTACCTTTCTAGGCCAGGTTATTAATCATTATACCCATAGTGGGCATTTTTTGAAAACTTGCCATGTGTTCGTTCCGTGACTGTTGACCTTGGGCACATTAGAATCACCTGGGAAGTTTTAACATTCCAGCTGTACTCAGATGCACTGCGTCAGCCTCTCTCGGGGTGGAAGCCAGGCTTCGGTAGCCTGTAAAATGCCCCAGGTGATCCTGATGTACGTCCCAGATTAGCCCTCTCCACGCAGTATTTCATTTACCGTATTTTGCCGTGTATAACGCGCGTTTTTGGGACCCAGATTTTTGAGGGGAAAATAAGGATGCACGTTACACATGGGCAGTACTAAAATGTGGGTGTGCGTTCTACGCGGCAAAATACGGTAATCCAGCAACCCTGTGAGGCTTGTGTTCTTTTTCTTGCTTTATAGACAAGCACTGAGGACAGGACTGATTAACGCAGCATTAGTGGAGACTCCAGCCCAGCCCGTCTGGTTCCAGAGACGTCCTTTTAATACACGTTAGTTATGCCTTGGAGCCAGGCAGTTTCATGAAAACAAAGCAGTTGCGTTCTGCAATATTTATAAAGGTAACTCTTTCACATCAATTCAGGAAGTACTTTCAAAGTCCTGGCTATTGTACAGACGTCTATATCATGTTCTTTCGTCTTGTAATTGGCCCATGATGATGTATAGACTTTCCTTTGGTGCGGGAGTATTTGCCAAATTGGCCTTTTATTAACTCAGATGGTCCTTGAATGATCCTAGTAACTTGTTCAGTTTTGGGTGCTTTCTTAAAATTTGCAATTAGGTTAAGTCAGTTATTTTGTGGAGAAAGCAGGTGTTATCATCGAACAAGTGGGCTCGTAGCTGAAGCCAGTGCAGTTGTTCACCTGGGAGCTGTTCACAGAGCTGCAGAGATGGCCGTAGACAGTCCCTGAGGCCAACCTGGTGAGTGCAGACCTACCAAAGAGAAAATGTGGAGCAAGGATGCCAACTGTGCATTCCAGGAAAGGCCCCGGGAAGGGAAGGGACGAACGAGAAAGAGAGACCGGGCTGGGGCAGCCACAGGGTCGAGGAGAAACATTACAGGGAAAGATGAAGATGTGGGAGGATATGTAGGTGGGGGAGGGGAGAGGCACACCTGACCTTGAAGACGAAGGAATGATAGGGAACTGTGGTGACAGATGGGCTGAGGTGAGGGTGATGGGGGACCTCATCTGTGGTGGTGCCAAGAATTCCAGCGAAGTGGGAGAGATGCTCTGACGGGAGGGCGAGGGTTCAGCCCCAGGGAATAGTGGGAGTAGAGACTGAGCTGGAGGCTGGGTCCCCTCTGCCTTCAGCAGAGCAACAGCGGACGGGAGGGAGCTGCACCAGACGGCAAAGTGGAAATGATTATCCTCGTACTATGTTGTCCTTAAATGTCAAGTCCCCTTTAAATGGTAGTTGAACAGAATTCTGATTCCAGAGGTGGTTTCCATTGAGCTTTTCAAGAATTCACCTCGTCACACAACTTCAAGCTCACAAAGCATCCTCCCTTTTCTTGAAGACCAATAAGGCTGGAAGGAAGATGATGGGCAACCTTTCCTTTTTTGAACAGCTTAGCTGAGTGGCGTAACCAAGTGCCTGGCTTAGCTTGAGAGTTTGGTGGATCTGTTAGAAGTGTTTTAAGGGTTTTGTGAGTTTAATAGGAATTTAGTTTTGTTTTTTTTTAAATTTATTTTTTAGAGAGAGGGGAAGGGAGGGAGAGAAACATCCATCAGTTGCCTCTTGTACCCACAACACAGGCACGTGCCCTGACCAGGAATGAAACCCTTGACCTTTTGCTTTGCGGGACGACGCCCAACCAACTAAGCCACACCAGTCCGGGCAGATATTTAGTTTTTAAATTTTTACATATCTCTATGTACCTACACCCTTTACTTGTAACTTAAAGTGCAATATATGTACAGGAAGTACTCTTTAAGTACCTCCCTGGATGAATTTGCGCAAACCGAAAACAGCTGTGTAATATCACCGAGATAAAGAAATAGGACATTCCCTGCCCCCTTCAGAAGCCCCCTTGTGTCTCCTTCCACTCCGAGGCCCATCCCCCTAAGGTAACCCTTAATCCTGATTTCAAGCTGAAATACTAAGTTAGGGCGTGTAATCGTGTCATACACAAATTTGAGCACAGAGGAGTCCACCACAGTGTTAGCTCACGTTGCCGGGTAACTCGTCCTTGTGCAGACCTCGCGAAAAGACAGGCTCAGCCATTGTCATGAAAATGTGGCATTCGTTAGGGGGAGTGTGGCTTGGCATAGCTGGTGGACTTCAGCTCTGTTCATGGCTCTCGTGAACTTGCACACGCCGCCCCCATTCCGGCCGGGGGCTGGCTCAGATGTCTTTGCTCACTCTCTGTGACACACCCACAGGTCTCCGGGAGCCTGGTGTACCACAGGCACTGCCGGACTCTGTCCCAGGCCCTCGGTGCCCCTGGGCCTCTGCACTCGTCCCAGGGAACACATGTGATCGTTAGGTAACCTGAGGACCCCTTCATGTGGAGGCGCATGTTTCCTGGTGCTCATCTTTCAGCCTCGAGCCTGAAGAAGTGGTTTCATGGGCGTGCAGATTTATTTCTTTATTTATAAATGTTAAAGGAATTGCCAGCGTTAAAAAAATCTCGATTCCCCATGAAAACGAGGGTTCCGGCTTTCTCATGGGATGACTGAAGACCCACTTTCCCGTGCTGGGTATTTACTGTATTAGTCTCTGCAGCCCCCTTTTCTGTATCATGTGCCCTTTGTTTTGTGAGGCTCCCTCCTGGGCCTCTTCTCGCCTTGGCTTCAGTAGAGTTTCCTGAGGTTTCTAAAGTGAGGACTTGAAGAAAATTTGCAACTTTTTGTAAGTTTGACTCAGTACCAAGCAACTTATTTATTTCCCAGCAAATATATTGTCTTAAGTTACGGATCAGAGCTTCCCGCCAGAATCAGTGGGCGTGGCACTGCGTTTTGTTATTTAAACAATTTTTATCAATCTGTCTTTTGTTGGCTAGGTCATACTGTCACCTGGTTCAAAATTTATTAATGGACTGTGCCACCCAGTCAGTGTGGAGACCCCCACCTGGACTGTCTGACCTGTGGGGTCAAGTGCATGGGGCTTGAGGCCGCAGCCCTGTGTGCAAATCCCAGTTCCACGTCTAACTAACAAATGGCCGTTGCAGGTTCCTTAAGCTCCTCTAGCTTCAGTTTCCTCCTTTGCAAAATGGGTCGTTGGGGGAATTAAGTGACATAATACCTGAAAGGTGCTTTGTACAGAACTTGGCACGTGGTGGGCAGTCAATAAATATTAGTGACCATTGAGGTTAATATGATTTTTATTGTCTTCCACAGTAGCTCATTTTATTTACTGTTTCATCTTGGGAAAATTGATCAACCCTGGGGGCCGCGAGTTACACAAGAAATTCAGTGGGATGAGCAACAGTTCTACACTGGTGGACTTAAAAACAGTGAGATGGATGTGGGGGGGGGCAGGTTTATTTTTGTTTCGTCCCACCGGGTGCTAACATGTTGGTAAATAAAATTCAAGTGAAGCCCCACTGTGATTTTCCTGTACCAGTAGACAGCAGTGCTGCAGGGGCAGGGGCACTGGGGTGTGTCACCTGTCCTCATCAGCCGCTCCCCCCCGGGCCACCCTGTGAAGATGCAGTGCATGTCACTGGTTGTCAGCTGGGTACTATCACCTGCGGGGGCATTGGGTGTCATTGTCACAACACAGGGGACTTTATAGGCAGTGGGTGGGGCCGGGGATTCCAGAGAATGGGGTCCTCTAGATGCCTGCCTGCGGGGCTGTTGTAAGGCCTTTATTATGTTTTTAAGTTGAAGTTCTGTTTTAGAATATCTTTGGTCTGTGACTGCCTTTCCTCCCTGCCCCTGAAAGAAGGAGTAATTGTATCATGACAGAGAGTGGCTTAAGATTCTCTCTGAGGGCGCCCTGTGTTCCCTGTTTAAATAGCACCAGTGATCAAGAGCCCTTTTCTCTTAGAGGCCACTGATTTAGCTAGAGAAATTAGCCAAGGCTTACATGCAAGCAGGAAAAAAAAGATGTTTTTTAAAGAACAAATTATAGCCAGGGTCTAAAAGCAGAGAATAAGAAACCTCACTCAGTAAATGTAACAATGAATAGAATATATTACTCGGCTTCATGTTCTTATGTGAAACCTTTTGAGGGGAGGGAGAAGATAAGAGGTCGGTAAGAATGCAGGGACTGGGGAGGGGCTCAGAAATGATGGAGAGAGATGGGGTAGGGACAGGAGGGGAGAGGGAGGGGGCTTAATAAGCTCGGAGGTGGGGGTACCAGCTCAAACATGTTCTTTGTCAAAGCTTGCTAATGACCTAGACTGAGGATATATTTAAAAATTGCTCACATACAGGGTCCAGCACAAATAATGCCCCCTGTTTTCATCACAAAATCTTTTATTACAAAATCATAAACATGTAATTCTATAACATAATATCACACTCAAGCACACCATATGACATTTTGGGTGAATGTTCAAATTAAAACTATAAATTATTACACCCATATTATTACCCTACTAACCACACTCAAGCAGATGTTACTTCTGCCGGACCCTGTATGTATTTAAAAAAAAAAAAAACAAGCCCAACAGAAAACCCTTTGTAATCTTATTTAAAAATTGGTCAGACTTAAAGGATGATTTTAATATGCGTAGAAGAAAACACATTAGCAATCAGGTTTTGAAGTGGGGATGGACAGAAATCACAGCTTTGGGCAAGATTGAGTTCATGCTTTAAATATGAACTGCACTTTAAATGTGTGAAGTTAGTAGATGAAATACAAGCATAGAACACCAGAAAGTCTCATCAGTCTCAAAAGCAAGATAGCCACTTCTGTGGACCTAGAGTGGCACAGAACTCTGAGTAGTTAGTGGGGTCGGGGTCAGCTTCTGCCGGGTGGAGGGTCTTGACTTGGAAAATGCACCTGAGAGCTAAACACAGCAGATGCTAACAGCTCAGAGGGAGTACCAGCCGCAGCTGTCAGCATGTAGTAAAGAGGTCATTAACACCTGCCTTTGGAGGGAAGGACCCAGAATGCGAGTCTTAGCGCTCAGGCACTGGCGCTGGGTTAGCATGTGCTTTCCTGGGTCCCACCCCCTTGGAGGGTCTGGGGAGGGGCCTAGAGATCCATAGTCTTAAAAGATCCTCAGGTGATTCTGAGAGCAGGACCATTTGAGAAACGCTGTATTGGTCTAAAAGGAAAGCCAGCTTTAGGATAATAAGAGCTTTAGTAGAGTTGCCCTGGCGGGTGTGGCTTAGTGAATCGAGTGCCGGCCTGTGAACCGTAGGGTTGCCTGTGGGGTTCCCAGCCAGGGCACCACCAGGGGCCAGGCCCCCAGCTGGGGATATGGGAAAGGCGACTGATCTGTGTTTTTCTCCCCCTCTTTTCTTTCCTTTCCCTCTCTCTAAAGTGAGTAAATAAATGAATAAAATCTTTTTTAAAAGGGCTTAAGTAAAGTTAAATTGGCATAAGGAAGTTTAATTAGTACCTACAAGCTTTTGGATCAGATCCTTCGAATCGATTACCTTTTAAAAATGGTAGTAAGCCCTGGCCAGGTGGCTCAGTTGGTTGGTGTGACATCCCACACACCAAAAGGCTGTGGGTTCAATTCCTGCCGAGGGCTCGTACCTAGGCTGTGGCTTCGATCCCTGGCTGAGGCACGTATGGGAGGTAGCTGGTCGGTGTTTCTTTCTCACGTCGATGTTTCTCTTTCTCTCCTCACCCGCGCCCCTTCCTGTCTCTCTAAAATAAAACATATCCTCGGGTAAGGATTAAAATCAATAATAAAAAATAAAACTAAAAAAGCAATAGTAAAATATGCCTAACCTTAAATTACTGTTTTTACTGTTTTAACTGTTTTAAAGTGTGCAGCTCAGTGGCATTAGGTAGAGTCACCGTGTCGTACAACCATCTCCCCTGTCTAGTGCCAGTTCTGGGTATTTCAAGTAAATGGAATCACAGTGTGTGCTGTTGGGTGTGGGTCTGGCTGCTTTCACTCAGCATCATAACTTCGAGTTCCGTTCGTGTCGAAGCACGTATCAGTACTTCATTCTCTTTTACGGCCGAGTGTATTTCATTGTGTAGCCAAGACTGCGTTTCGTTCATCCTTTCGCTAGGAGATGGCCATCTGGGTTGTTTCCACCTGTGGGCTATCGTCAGTAGTGCTGCTGTGAACGTTCTTGAACAAGTTTTAGTTTGAATACCTGCTTCCAATTCTGCTGGGTACGTACGCAGGGGTGGACTTGCTGGGCCATATGGTAACTCGATGTTTAACGTGTTGAGCAGTCACCAGGCCCGCTCCCACAGCAGACGCAGCAGCCGCCGCCGCAGCAACATAGCCCGGAATTTTCCAGGGGGTGGGGCGGGGCAAAGTGGTGGCAGGAAAGTGGAGACAACTGTACTTGAACAACAACTAAAAAAAATTTAAAAATTTAAAAAAAATTTTAAAGAAAAAGAGAAAAGGAAATTCCTGTTACTTCACACGCACCTCCTCCCCCCCAACCGCTGCTTGTTTCTTTTTGATTTGATTTGATTTTTTTTTATTGAGGCCATCCTAGTGGGCGTGAGTTGATAGTTCATTGTGATTTTGATTTGCATTTCTCTAATGATTAATGACATAGAACATCTTTTCATGTTGGCAATTACAGTCTTTTAATTAAAGCGATTCAGGTGGGTGTTGCGCTCTTAGCTCAGGGTGTGGTTTTGTGGGCTGTGGCTGCAACAGAAACGCTGGAGGCAGACAGGCCAGCGTCCTGGTCCTTGCTCTGGCCAGGCCCTGGGGGAATGGAGGCCTGTGCCTGCCTCTCCTGTGGGTGAGGGGGTGGTCACTGTCCCTTCCCCGTAGGGCTTTGTGAGCACCGAGGGGGACACTCAAAGCACCCAGGCACAGAGTGAGCACTCTGGAGCCAGTGTCATCATTGTTGTCACAAATGAGACATCTGTCATCATATCCATACTCCTTCCTTGTGGGTCGGGCATGCTAAGCTGCCTTAGCTCCTCGGCGGTTGAGGACAGACGGCGTGGAGGGACATGTGTTAGTGGCCCGTTTGCTCGGCGAGGCCCCAGGGAGCCGTTTCTAGGTTGCTGGAGCCCACAGCTCCTTTGTATTCCTCGCTTGAGTTTTCCCACATCAGGCCCCTTCAGCCTAACCTTTGCAGGTAAGGGGTGAATGGGTCAGCAGCATGGTGCCTAGAAAAGCCCATTGCTGGGAAGGTTTCCGGCCCTCTCATGTATCTCCTCTTCCCACCTTCCCACAGGCCTAGGCATCCTTAACCAGGTGCTGGGAGGGTCCTCCTGTGGCAGCACCCACGTGCGGTCCTGATGCAGAGCTCACCCCAGGAACTAGCCTCATGCCCCCGTGGATCTAGTGTCTGAGATGTTATTTTTACTGTATCATTCTTTAAATTAATGTTTAACGCACCCCAAGTTGATAGGCCTGTGTTGAGTTGCAAAGAACATAGTGTTCAAATTGGGAAGCTGTTCAAAATGTATAGATTCTTGTTTGCCGTGTAATTGTGAAGACGTTTGTGCATAGCTGTTCAAGAACGATAATCTAGAAGTGTCCCTTGAAAACTCTAGGGTGGAGTTCGAGACCCACCTCCCCAGAGAGGAAGCATGGTGGTGTGGAGGGAGCAAGGGGTCCTGGTTGGGGACAGATCTGGGTTCAAATGCTGACCTCATCACTTACTAATTGTGGGCCTTGAACAAGTTACGTAATTCATCTTTCGGAGCCTTGGCTTTTTCACCAAGAAATTGAGAAGGATAATGGCGGGCCTGGTGCAGAGTGGCAGTTATTGCCGGCATGGCTTGTAAGCCTCTCCGTTGACCATCGGAATGTTTTTTCTCTTTCGCAGTAAAAATAGACATAACAGAAAATGTACCATTTCAATAGTTTTTTAAGTGTACAGCTCAGTGGCATTCATTGCAGCATTTTTCACCTTTCCTGGTTTCTCTTTGGGGCACTCGGGCTCCCTCGCCACCATGCCTGGAAGTCACACCTGCGGGCAGACCTCCTCCGCCCCCTTCCCACCGCTGGCCCCAGGCTACCGTTTAGCTAGCTGCAGGCTCCCCAACTCCGGGGGACCGCGGGGCCAGGGACGCCTGGCTATTACAAGAGGCTTTCTCGGGGTCTTGAAAAGCTTCTGCAGAAAGAATAATAACTAGTCACCGTTTTTAGAGACAGTCAGAGGGTCCTTGCTCCTGTCCACACAAGGATTATACCGTTCACATTTCTTGGGGTATGGGATGGGGAAGAAAAAGATTCTTTTTTTGCTCATTTCTAGAAACTCAAATTAAGGGGTTTGGGAAGAAGTAGAAACGGAAACTGTTTACCCATCATGTGTTAAGGTTACTTTAGTACTTCATTAATCTCTCCTTCAGAAAGGCACTAAAATGAATGTACTGCATTGGTTACACTCTGACACTTCTGTTTCCACCTCCCTCTCCTCCTTCCTAATTGTTGTGAGTTCCAAGATTTCCTTAATTTTTTATTCACCATCTTATCTTTTTGGAACTTTGAATGAGAGAGAGAGGAGAGAGAGAGATTGGTTGGTTTATTCTAATACATGCAGAGCCGGTAATTTATCTGTAATCTTTTGAAAGAACAGAGCAGAAATCAGCATCTTTGTATTGAATACCTAATCAGGGGACTCAAGAAAGGTTCGCAGGCCCATGCACACTTATGTTATTGTTTCAGATGCCAAATAATTATTATTCGTTCTATAATTATGTCTCTGAGTGGTAGGGTTACCTTGAACTTGGGCTTAAAAATCCCAACCTCCCTAGTGAAATAATGGATGTAAACAAGGATCATCTTGTCTGCTTAATCTTATGTGAAGAACTGACGAGGAGTCTTACAGTGGACAGAGCAAGCTGTTGTCACCGAAAGCCCCTGATAAATTTTAGTGTCATTTGGACTGGGACAGCCAGGTGTTAGGCACCTCCTGATGTGATGCTGTAGGAATACAGAGGACCACCTGGAAAGTATTCATGCCAAAAATATCGACCCTGAATCTAATGAATGCTCTCAGTCTAACAATGTCTACAGATTCGGGGGTTAGAAGAACATGTTAAATGACACCATGAGCGTGTAGTCAGCCAAATACAGGTTATGGGCAGTCTACGCGGACAGATGACCTTTTTCTTTAAGGTGTAAATAGCGAGACTTAAAAAAAGAAAGAAAAAGGCAGAACTAGTTTAGAGTGAAAGAGACTTGGGGGAGGCGTCAATCCAAGCCATGTGTGCCCTTGGGGTGGGTCCTGATTTGAAAACAGCAATTGTGCAAAAGTGCTTGGAGGCCATCGACGAAAACGAAGTATGGAATGGATAGTTAGATGATGTTAGGAATTTAAAAAAAATTTTTGTTGGCTGTGATAATGATTATGGTTATGATTTAAAAAGTCCTTATCAGAGATGTGACAGTATTTATTAGTGAAATGAGCAGGGTCTGGGATTTGCTTTAGTTTGGTTAAACAAAAGTGTCGTGGGGGATCGATGAAGTGAGCGTGATAGAAACTTGCTGTTGAAGCTGGGTGATAGGTTCTAGTCTTTCAGCTTTAGCGTGTGTTTGAAAATTTCATGATAAAACAAAAAAATACTGAAATTGGTTTATCGGCGGCATTTAAAAACTTTCAATAGGAATAACAAATATAGGACTGTTTATGCTGTTAAAGCCTCCGTTTGGGGAAAATTGCCTTTTGGCTTATCTATATATTTGGTCTGGTGAGTTTCTTGGCAAATTAGTGTTTATGTTAACTTCATGTCATTCCTCATCCCGGAGTCCCAAGGCAGCCCCAAATAAACCAACAGAAGTCATAATTATAGATACTTAGAGAGTTAACGCTATGGGTAATTGCTAATCAGTAGGCTCTTCATACCAATAAGCAGACAGAAGAGGGGGTTTGGGGAAGATTGGCAGCGAATGGAAATAAGTAAGGATGAGAATAATTTGTGTGCTTAAGTGAATTGGGTTGTAGAAGAAGTATATGTAAATAAGCACTTTATTTGGTGTTGGCCCCTTCCGACTGCCACAGAACACCGGGCACCCCTGCCATCCCTTAAATGAATGCAGCTCTCTTGCGGGGTGGGGTGGGAGTCAAACGTTTCTCTGTCTCTCTTCCTTGACGGGCTCATTGGACTTCAGTCATCATCTTTCTGCACAGAGTCACCCAGTTGGGATCCGCGGCCCAAATTGCTCTCTTGAGCTCTAGAATCACATCTCCGCCCACCTGGAATTGGCTGCCCGCCTCCCCAGCCAGCCTCGCCCGAGCCACGCTCCCCTGGCGGGCTGTGCCCCGTGCACACCAGTTATATTCACATCTGTCAAAATCCTTCCCCCTGCAGGCCTTGCATGCACCATCCCCTCTGCCTGGAGCAGCCTCCCACTCTCTTTTTCACCTGGCTCGTCATCCTTCAGGTCTCGGCTCAGACAGTACCTCTTCAAAGCCACCTTCCCTGACCCTCGCTGTCCATCCTTCTCGGTCTCAGCACCTTGCTCATTTCCTTAACAACCTTCGCAGTCCGCGGCTCTTGCCTGTCGCCGCTTTTCCACCGTAAGGTCCGTGAGCAGAGGACCCTTTCTGTCTTGGCTGACACTTCGTATTCTGCCCTTAGCCTGTGTGATCAGAAGGTGTTTGTTGGGTCTGTGAATGACTGAATGAATGAATGAACATGTTAGGCTTTGAGCTAGACATGGGAGACAGACTCAGAAAAGAGAGAGTCTTTTCCTTCAAGCAGCTCTTACATAGTCTACAAGGGAGGCAGACGGACAAGCCAAAAATTGCAACTTAGGTTTTATGAGAACTGCACACACAGGGTTCTGGGGAGGATGGAAAATGGGAAGGCCGGGGGTTTGAGAGGCGTTAGGGAGGGAAGGGACAGGTGTTCCCGGGAGAGGGAACATCCTTTGCAAAAGCTTGGTGGTCAGAGAAAGCACTGAATGCCTGGAGGGTGGGCTGGTTGTGGGGGAGTTGACAGCAACAGGACAGTCAGTGACTGGGAGATGCGGGCTCTTATGTGACAGCTGAGCACTTTGGATATCTGAAGGCTGTTACGAGCCTTCGGAGGACCTTAAGCAGGGGCGATATGCTTCAGTAAACTTCAGACAGACAGGTAGGGATTGATCAGGTCTGCATGTTAGAAAACTCCAGAGGGGTTGAAGGGGCTAGAGGTAGCTTCAGGGTCATGGCTGATACGGGCAGAGATCACGGCCCGGACTGATCTCCGTGACCAGAGACACACTTCTGATCAGGGCAGAGTTAGTCACGACCTTTCCCAGCACAGCTTTCCTTGACTCTTGAGCCCAGGGGCTAGGGCCCATGGGAGGTGGGGCCACACAGCTCGACACTGGGCACACGTGGAGAATTGTCACGTTGGAGGTGCTCAGCTCTGGCTGGGCTCCCGCCCTTTGTCCTCGGGCTGCAGGGCACCGCTCAGAAGCACGAGGGAGGAGATCTCTTGTCTGTCTTGTGGGGGAGTGTTCAGGGATGCTCTGGGCTCTCCCGGTACTTGAACCGAAGTCTGGGTGAGTAAGAAGGCAGGGCGGGTGGCCAGGGCCTCAGAACATCTCTTTCTCCTGCACCCCGAAAACCCCTCTTTTCATGGAGGCTGTGCCTGGCTGACTTCTGGGCAAGTAATCATTAGGGCCAAACCAAGTGGTCGTGATTAGGGAAGGGACTTGATGTCCTGACTGTGCGGGTGAGTTAGTAATTGGCGTATGAAGAAGGGTCAGGTTTTTTTGTTTTTTTGTTTGTTTTTTTAATCCTCAACCAAGGATATGTTTACTGATTTTAGAGAGCAAGGGAGGTGGGGGGTGAGAGAGAGAGAGAGAAAGAGAAAGAGAGAAAGAGGGAAAGAGGTGAGAAAGAAACATTAATTCGTTGCGTCCCAGACCAGCTATTGGACCACGACCTAGGCATGTTCCCTGACTGGGAATCAAACCAGTGACCCCTTGGTGTACGGGACGATGCTCCAACCACTGGATCCACCTGCCCAGGGCAGGATCAGAGTTTTTTTTTTAAGGGCAGGTTGGATACTTATGTGGAGTTGTCTGTAGTGGGAAGTTGAATCTGTGACTCAAAATCGCACTGGACTTTTTCTCCTCGCTTGCCCCATCCATCCCATCCGCTGCTAAGGCTTACCATCTCTTTGGCCTTTGTGTGGTCTCTTTTACTGCCGACTTCTTCTCCATTCCCGGCTGACCATTCCCTCCTACCCCTGGCCCCCTCCACTGTGAACCTGAGCATCAGGTAGGCCCCTGTTTTGTCCTTCACTCCGCCAGGCTGATGCTTCCGCATTTAACGTCGATAAAAGGGCCACTTTGCTCAAAACTGTCCAGCGGCTCCTCATTGTCTACCGACGTTCTCACACTCCGCAGCCAACTTTTCGCGTATTCTCTGCAACCTGCTGGAGCCACCACTGTTTGTTACACAGACAGATCCCACATTGTCTAGACTCGCAGCCTTTGTCCACGCGGCTGTTTCTAGCCGGGATGGCCCCTCCTCTCTTGTTTAAGTCTCCCGCTCCCCGGGTATGAAATAAAAGCTTAAGTTAGAACTGAATTGAGGGATTGAGTCTGTAGCATAAGCTGTGTACTGTTTGTTGGAATTAGTCCCACCCATCGAGACAGCGGTGTCTCTTGGTCACTTTGTTCTGGGATTGGGCATTTGTGCGAAGACCGAGGCCCCTGGCTTCTGAGTGTTGGGAGGGAAAGTGCCACCTCATGCTTAGTCAGAGAATGTCGCGTGCCCTCCCAGCTCGGCGCGTAATTGGAGATGGCAGATTATCTTGAAGCCGCTGGTGTCCTTTTTCCTGTTAGGGGGCTGTGTTTTGAATTAAATTATTTTAGAAACAGATGGCTGACTGAGAATTTTTGTTCTCCTTTGTTCCTAGTGAGTCGAGTCTCTAGTTTGTTTTGGTTACTTAAAGTGCCGACAGGCTTGCTCTTGGGTTGTGAAGAGGATTGCACTTTATTTAGGAGAGAATACAACAGAACAAAGTGAAACCCAACATCTTCTGATAAATACTCCGTATCATGCTTTGAATTAAACTGGCATTTTGATATCCTTATCTCCGTAAATGAGAAAATCATGCAAAAAAAAAAAAAAAGGGAGTCCCTGCATTCCACCACGAATCCTATACTGCTGTTTTAAGTATAATAATATGCATTTTTAGAAGGCTTTGTGGTACCATTATTTCAGTATTGTTTGTTTGCAGTTTGTTTTTTTCCCCCTGAAGTTGGCCATTAGTTCTCTTCATGTTTCAGTGAAGTCACTAATTATTATCTCTGTCCCTGTCTCTAGCCAAGGAGAGGGAAGGTGTGACTAATTATTAGGGATTTCTCTTGAGGAAGTGAGCAAGTTTGAGATGGAACAGGACCCAGTTCTGTTCTCTGTGGAATGTTCTGGAGATATTGGCCCTGTTGCTGCAGATCTGTGCATTTTATTAGCTAAAACTGAGACCCTCTACTACCAACACAGTGGCCATTTGTCATTTAGGGGATTACCCTTCCCTTTTCCAGGGAAACCTCGCTTCTGAGGGTCAGCGGGCTGCAGGGTTGACCAGGCAGTGTGGCATGTGACCTAGCTATGACCAGGGGGACACTCTCATCTGGACTTTGAATTTTGAGGGAGTGCCACCATGAAGCAGGGCCTTTGGAGCTGGCAGCCCCAGCCAGGTGTCATCGGCGGACACTGTCGGCAGTGGGATCTCAGAGGGCTTCTCTGCTGCCTTGGTTCTTGGTGGTGGTCTGAACCTGAGCTGCTCTGTCCGTTCTGTGGGCCCCCTGGTGTCCTTCCATTGACCCCCTTTCTGCTTCTGTAGCCAGAGTTGCTTCCATTGCAAATGATGGGGAACCCTGATGGAGAAAACCTTACAGCACTAGCATAGTTCATAGATACACTTACAAAGTCAGCACATTAACACTCATTCTTCCGGTGGTAGTTCTCAGGAACCCTCTCTCTTATTAGCAGACGAGGGAACTGAGACCCAGGAGTGTGATGTGAGTAACACAAGGTTGGCAGCAGGTGAGACCCGAGGCCTGCGGGTTTTGTTTTGGATCATCTCTGCTCCATACTACCTCTTGCTGGAGTCAGGAAAGAAGGGTATCATCTTAATCCCTAGGGCTGCCATAGCAAAGTACCCCCAATGGCGTGGCGTCAACAACAGGAATTTATTTTCTCAGAGTTCTGGAGGCTGGGAGTCCAAGATCAAGGTGCCGGCAGGGTTGGTTTCCGATGAGGCCCCTCTCTGGTTCTCAACGGTGTCTTCTCGCTGCATCCTCCCGCGGCCTTCTCTTGGTGAGAGTGGCTGAGAGAGGCTGCTCCGGTGTCTGTCTGTCTTTTTATGAGGAAGCCAGTTCGTGGGAATCAGGACCCATCCTCTCGACATCATTTAACATTAGCTACCTCTGTAAAGGCTCAGTCTCCAAATACAGCCCCAGGAGAGGTTAGATCTTCAGCGTATGGATTTGTGGGGAAAGGATGCAATTCGGTCCTTACCAAGTGTGAAATGCAGGAGTCCAGACAAATGCTGTGACTTAATAAATTTGAGAAACAAAGGATGTCAAAAGAAGATTTCTAAAAGAAGTCTTTACATGGTGCTGAGATCTTAAAATATTGGAGACCGACAGTCCATTATGGATCATTCGCTCTGAGGTTGATACTTTTCTGTGCAGAGAGCGCATCAGTGATCGGTCTTTGGGTAAGTCCCCAGAGCCACCTGTAGCCTGAGGAACTGATTTTGGCTCAGCAGTTTCTCCTAGTATGGGACGTGTGGAGCCTGCTTTCTGCTTTCAGACTGTAGCTCCCATGGCAGAGACGGTAGGCAGTCACTTCTCCCTGCTCCCCGGGTGTATTTCTCACTCCTTCCACTGTCATGGTGCACTCCACCCATCCTCCCACCTCTGACCAGAATTCCCTTTTCATCTGCAAATCTGTGCAACTGACCTTTATACTTTTTAAATTTTTTTAATCCTCACCCAAGGACTTTTTAGTTCATTGCTTTGAGAGAGGGAGAGAGGAAGGGAAAGAGAAAAACACTGAGGTGAGAGAGAAGCATTGACTGATTGCTTCCCATATATGCCTGGACTGGGGATTGGGGATTGAGGATCAAACCCAGGACCTAGGTGGATGCCCGGACCAGGGATCAAACTTGCAACCTTTTAGTCACTGGATGATGCGCCAACCAACTGAGCCACACTGGCCAGGGCTAAATTTTTTTTTTTTTTTATTGATTGATTTGAGAGAGAGGAAAGCAGAGAGAGAAACATCGATTTGTTGTTCCGCTTATTTACGCATTCATTGGTTGATTCCTTTATGTACCCTGACCAGGGATTGAACCTGCAACCTTGGCATGTTGAGATGATGCTCTAACCAACTGAGTTCCCTGGCCAGGACCCTGACCAGTTTCTGGTCTCACCCTCTCAGTCCCTCCTCCAGCTAAGGATCAAAGACCTGTTCCCCTCTGGATTCATTTCCTTCTTTCTTCTCAGCCACCTGGGCTTATTACTTCCCCTTCGAATCTTCTGTTCCATCAGCATTGCTCTAGTCCAGCACTTTTCTTTTTTTAAGATTTTATTTATTTATTTTTAGAGAGAGAGGAAGAGAAGGAGAGAGGGAGAGAAACATCAGTGTGTGGTTGCCTCTCATGCACCCCCCTACTCGGGACCTGGCACGCAACCCAGGAATGTGCCCTGACTGGGAATCGAATAGGCGACCCTTTGGTTCGCAGGCTGGCGCTCAATCCACTGAACCACACCAACCAGGGCTAGTCCAGCACTTTTCAAAGAAAGATCCCTGTACCTGCATTAGAATTATCATTGGTGTTGGTTCAAAGCATGAATTCCGAGACATCAAGAACAGCAACAAGCACTAACACACTCACCAGTTCCTGAGCCCCAGGCCCAGCCGACTGGATGAGAACCTGTTATTTCAGGGTTTTGTTTTTGTTTTTGGAAAGAATTTTAGACATATAGCAAAGTCGCGAAGTTAATACAGAGTTCCCACATACCGTTTACCGAGCTTTACCTATTATTAACGATATAATCATAGTAGAACCATCAACACTTAGAAGCTAACATTGGCACACTTCTGTTAACTAGACTACAGACTTCATAGGATTTCACCCGCTTCCCCACATTTTCTTTCTGTTCTGGAACCCAGTCCACCCTCATCGTTTGGTTGACGCATCTCCTTAGTCTTCCTAGTCTGGGGCAGTTCCTCCGTCTTTCCTTGTCTTTTATGACCTTGAGTCCTTTGAAGAGTCAGGACTTTAAGAGGCTGTCTCTGGGTTTGCCTGAGGTTTTCCCTTGATTAGATCGATGTTTTGCATTTTTAGAAGCCTGCATCTTTAATGAGCTCTTGGGTGATTTTTGTGTATTGTCTGAGAACCAAACAACCTTACCTGGACCCTCCCAGTTGCCACCTGATCCTTCTCTGCCCGACACAGCTAAACCTCTCAAAAAAGTTGTACATAATTCACATTGTGTCACCTGTCATTCACTCTTCAACCTGTGGCAACCTGGCTTCTGCCACCACACGACCAAGGAGACCACCTAGGAGATGCTTCTCAGCTTTCCTTTCCTTGACCTCTCGGTCAAGGCGAGCCCAAACACCGTGCTGTTTTTTCGTCATCTCGCATTCCTGGTTTTCCCCTGCTTCTCAGACCTTCCCCTTTTACTTCCACAGGTTTATTTATCTCCAGGCTCAGGCAGCCACTTGCAAACTTTATCTCCATGTGGATGAAAAAAAAAATCTCAGGCTGGTACTTCTCAAACTTTAACAGGCACACGAGCCTCCTGGAGATGACCACAAAAGCAGTTTCTGACGCAGTTGGGTCTCCATGGGCCTAAGGGGCTGTGTTTCTGGAAAACTCCCGGGTGTTGCGGATGCCAGGCAGGCTCCACTCCGCGTAACAAAGTCCTAAAAGCCCCACTCTAATCTAAGCCACCATCATCTCAAGCCTTGGTTACTGCGACCCCATAACCGATCTCCCCGCATCTCCTCTTGCCCCCTGTGAACCTGTTCTCCACACTGCGGCGGGGCAGGGGGCGGGGTGGACTTTCAGAGCCATTGTTCTGATCGTGCCATGCATGTGGTTACACGCATTTAGGACCGTGTTCATTGTCCTCAGCATTGTGGCTTCCAAGCCTTGCATATTCTCATCCCTTCCCTCCCCTCGGCTCCACCTTGGAGCCCTTTCTTTATTTTCCTTTCCCTTCCTTCCCAGCCACACCCGTCTTCTCTGTGTTTTTCAGTGGGCTGGGCTTCCAGGACGCCTCCCCTCCCCGCACTGGGGCCTCGCACAGATCCCACCTCCTCTGCCCGGACAGAGCTGCACAGTGAGCTGCAGAGGTGTTTTCCACCCAAGGCGAGATGAGGAGCTGAGACCAGAGCGTGATTCAAGCCCCCCGTGGAGCACGCTGCGTGGTTCAGCTGACACATGTACTTTTATAGCACCACCTACTCTCTGAAGGCACAGTGCATGGAGTTATGTGCTGGCTCGAGCACCTCATCCCACTGCAGACTAATAACGGAAAGTCTGACCCTGCTTTGAGTGGCATTAGTCTAGGACACTCTGTGGCCACCCCTCATGCCTCTGTGCACGTGCCTGCACACACAGACACGCTCACACGTGCACGCACACCGTGTTCCTCCAGGCACATTTGACGTTAAATGAGAAAGGCAAGACCGTAACACTTTAGAAGACAATATAGAAGAATATGATTATGCTTTTTAGTGTTGGGAGGAATTTCTTAGACCTTCCGTCTTAAGACACACACACGCACGACTCTCAAAAAGGAACAGAAAAGATTGATAAATTTTACCGTAATAAAACCAAGACCTTCTGTTCATCAAAAGACCACAACAAAAGGATCAAACCAGAAGCCACAAACTGAGAAAAATTGTAACCGACATGGGATTAGTATTCAGAATTTATCGAGAATGCCTTTCAATCAGAAAGAAAAAGGTGGGCTATCCAAGAGCAACACGAGCTGGAGACCTGAGAAAACAATGACACTGGCAACACGAGAGGCCGGCAAATAGGAAAAGGTGCTCAGTTGGCTACAGTCAGGAAAATGCAAATCCAAACCTTAGGTTTTATACCGGGCAGATTAGGGAAACCGTGAAAGTTTTTGGCATAGCAAGTTTCGATGACGCCCTGACCAGTGTGGCTCAGTTGGTTGGGCGTCGTCCGAAGCGAAAGGTTGCTGATTGGATTCCCAGGCCGGGCGCATGCCCGGCTTGTGGGCTTGGTCCTCGGTTGGGGTGCGTACGAGAGGTAACTGATGGATGCTTCTCTCACACATCGGTGTTTCCCTCCCTCTCTTCCTCCCTCCCTTCCCCTCTCTCTAAAAATAAGTAAATAAATAAAGTCTGTAAAAAAAAAATGTATTGGTGAGGATTTGTAGCAATCAAGAATGGGAGTGTACATTGATTCACCTACTTGGAAAGGTTATTTGATGGTATTTAGTAAACACAGTCACAGGTGAACGTATCCTCTGACCTGACAGTTTTGTTCCCATGCATTTGTGGATATGAGCATACATGCTTCACACATGAATACACACCCATTCACCCCATGCACTACACACACATGCTGACAAACACACACATACACCCGAATACATACTTATAACACACATACACATGCATATATAATATGCACGTCTGTGTATCAGGCGATGGGTAAAAAGGCTCATGTCAGAAGTGTTTGTAATACCAATGGACCGTAGTCCAGCTGTCCATCGACAGCAGCGAGACACATACATTTTGGTATAGTCATACAGTGACATTCATATTGAAGTGAAAATAATTGCAGTCACATGCAAAAAACATACGGATGAATCTGAAAAAAAATTTTGAGTGAAAAATAAGTTGCAATAGACTCTGTGCAGTATAATTCCATTCTGATAACGTTCGAGAATAAAAGTTAGAGTGTACCCCTTAGGGGTACCTACATGGGATAAGATTTTAAAGAATAACAAGGGTATGAGAAATACATAGTTCCAAGTAGTGGTTCCCTCAGCGGGAAGGGAAGGTGATGAGAAAGGGGTACGGCTGACCGGGGATGTCAGAGGTCAGGGTCATATTCTTTTTTCTTAAACTGGGTGATGGAAACTCAGGTAGTCTTTATATTATTATCTATATGCCTGATAGATATAATTTTCTTTCTTTCTTTATCCCCCATACTCTCTGCTACCTCCCCCACCCCCCTTCTAATCACTATGCTGTTATCTGTGTCTGTGAGGTTTTGGGGATTGTTTTGTTTTTTTTGGTTAATCAGCTCCCTGCTTTTTACCCAATCCCCTAACCCCCTTCCCCTCTGACAGACATCAGTCCGTCCTCTATAATTTTATAGTTTTTCTTATCTGTTTGGTAATAAAGCCAGTACCATTTGGAAGGAAGAGCCACCTGGTAGAAGGTATGAGTTAGTCTACAGTTGGGGTGGGAGAAAGATACCATTTTCTAGACCAGGGAAAAAAAGGAAGAACGGGGTGGGGTGGGGAGAATGGTGGTTTTATTCACTACACCGAAATCCTTTCTTCAGACAACCTGAGAACTAGAAGAAGAATGAAAGCTGATAAAGAATTGCCCAAATGGGTCATGATTTAACTCTCTGACCACTGTCCCTGTGTTTTTACAATTGCAGAAATTCTAAGGGTGCTTGTTTGTATTCGGCTCACTATCCGCAGACAGTGGAGTTGGATGAGTCATCACGTTTTGAAAATTCCACAATTTCGCAAAGAAGCAGAAATAATGCGTCCGTTTGAATTAGAGCTCTTTAGAGGTTGTTCATGCTGCTGTCCCTTGGGTTTCGCAGGCAGCCCTGAGAGGGCGTTTTGTTTTCCTCGTGCCCATGGCTGCAGCTGCTAGCTGTCCCCAGGTGGACGGTGGGGCCTCCCGGCTCGACAGGCAGGCCTTTCCCTAGGAACAGGGACAGGAGTTAGCACGTGCTCTCAGCTGCATGATAACACAGCATGTTTTTGAGTGTAATTTCTTCACTAGCAATTTTAATGAAATGGACTAATTTGACTAAACGTGGCGTGGCGTGCCGCGCGTCCGACCCCTGAGAACGTACGAACCTGCCTTTCCGGGCTGGCTCTGCCCTCGCTGCTATTTTAAGCAAGTCAGCTTCAACTCTTCAAGCCTCATTTGCAGTGTGAGGGGATTGGCCACGGTCTTAAAGGATTCACTCAGCTTCAGAGGTCTGTGATTGCATGAGTGACTATTACGTTTAGGCAAGATTTTCAGATAGAAGAACTCCAGATTATCTTGCATGCGTAAAACCAACAAGTTCCTAGAGACAAGCATCTTTCTATCTTTTTAAAAGCATTTCTAAAAAGCTTTATAATCTGTATATAAAATAGAGTATAAAGCTTATTGTATGTAATATAGCCTTTAAAACACTTTAAAAAGACAGTGATGCTGTGTATTATAAAGCTTTTAAAAATGCTTTATATATTTCAAATATAAAAAATTAAATTGATTTTTTAATTACAGCTGCCACTCAATATTATATATATTTTTAACATATTTTTTAAGAGCCAGTTTTACATTTACAGCAAAACTGAGGGGGAGGTGCAGCGATTTCCCACGTACTCCCCGCCCCCGCACATGCTCACCCTTCCATTATCAACCTTCGCCACCCGCGTGGTATGTTTGTTGCAATCCACGAACCTACACTGACACAGCATTGTCACCCAAAGTATGCAGTGTACCTAGGGTTCACTCTTGGTGGTGCGCATCTGCGGGTTTGCTTTGTGAGTTTTTAATCACTGTTACTCAGCATGGCAGAAGGGCACTTTCCGCTCTGTTCCTCCGTTAGCAGCATGGCAGGAACCTGGCCCAGGACGAGGTGTAAGGCAGGCCCCCAGTAAGCATGCGCCGTGCAGTCTGTGTGGGAGCTGCACTTGCTATTCAGAGTGTGGCTGCAGACCTGGCCCCCTGGGGGCGACGAACACGCTCAGCGCCCACTCCGGCCCTGCCTGACGGCGCCCGCATTGGCACACGGTCCCCCACGTCACCTGTGTGCACATAACAGTCTGAGGAGCGCTGGTGTCCCCAACACTGTTCCTTTCTCTCTCTCATCACAGAGAGAACCTTTTGTGAGCTAATGCTTTGAGCTTGAAAATTGATCTCCAGGGCTTGAAATTAGAGTCCCCAAAGCCTTTTCTGCCGGGAGAGGGACTCACCTGGGTTTTCTAACCTCGTCCTGAATTAATTCCAGAAGTAATTCCCCCCTGGCACTTCAGCTGCTGTCTCTTTAGTGCTGGTGTCTCTCTCCTGGGGTGCGGCCAAAAAAAAAAAAAAAAAAAAAAAGTCACTGCTTGGCACACCTCACATTTCTTAATTGGAAGTTTTGGAATTTTTCATCCTTTTGACCACTGTGCCTTTCCTGTTCCCTGTCCTTTGAAGACAGAGTTTATTGAATTCTAATTTACGTCAGATACTTGGGCTCATAAATTAGTGACTAAATGGTGTTTTTCTTTGTTATTTTATCTTTTGCAGTCTGGGGGTGTACTTATAAATATGTTCCTGATTCATTTAAAAAGAAATCTCCATGTTCAGATCTTATATATAAAAATAAATTATATCATAGCAATTTTAATTTTTTCTTTTTTTACTTATTTATTGATTTTTGAGAGAGAGAGAAAGAGAAAGAAAAACACTGATTTGTTGATTGATTCTGGTATATGCCCTGACTGGGGATCGAACCCACAACCTTGGTGTATAGGGACAATGCTCTAACCAGCTGAGCTACCCAGCCAGGGCTACTGTAGCAGTTTTAAAACAGACATATAAATGGTTTATCCTTAGGAAAAGTTTCAAATTTATCTGCTATATGGTTGGACAGAATGTTAATTTCATGACTTGTTAAATGTATGATTTTTAACCTTTCCTATAGAAAAGCTGTCACTTTACCTTGTGTAATAAGTATCATGTTTGCTCTTATGCATGCTTGGAATGCGACAGGTAATTGACATAGACGAATCCTAGAGCCAGGGTGTCTAGCAGACAACAAATGCTGGATAATGTCTCTGTGAAGTAACTTAAAATCTCTAAGAAATGGTTTTCTCCTTTTACTGTTCATTTTTTTTAAGAGAGATTATGTAGAGAGGAATATGACCCTCCAAAGCAAACAGCTTTTATCTGGTATAAGTTTGTGTTTTTCAGATGCTAATGGAACCACTGCTAGAAGTATTGTATTTATATAACTATATAAGAATTATGTACAAATTTTAGAATATATGTCATTACACAAAATCTGTTCACAGAATTTTGTCTTCACTCTAGTGAGTCACAAATACCTCTTCGTGCCCCCTTTTAGCTTCTGTGTGATTGTAATAAGCTATTTTAATTGTGTATCATGTTTTTTGTAACCTCACAAATTACATCACCTTATTGTTCATTTATGCCATGAGAATTTGTTTAGATGTAACCATACTACCTTTATCATTTATTTATTCTCTATACCTTCTTCTCAGATTTTTCCTTCTGGGATAATTACCTTTCCTCTTGAAGTACACAGCAGACCTTCCAATATTGTTTTGTTCAATGTCATTTTGTCATAATGTTGGTGAGAGATGCTGTAGGAACTTAACTCTTGTTTATGTCAATTAGCCTGTGGTAAAATTGATTCACAGTTTGGCTGAAAGCCACAGAACCTGTCAGCGACGCCGGGGACTATCCTCATTTAGAGAGGCTTCTCTACCGAAGGTCTCCCGTTGATGTAACCACTTTTTAATGATCTGAAAATGTCGTTATTTTAAGAATAGAGAGTTTTGCTGGTTATTCAAATCTAAGATGTCAGGATCTGTTTTCTGAGCCTTTAAAGATTTTGTTTCACTGTCACTTGGCTCCTAGTTCTGTGAAGTGGGTATCTGATGGTGTAATTGCCATTCCTGTTCTCCGACTGCGTTTCCGATTTCTCTTTCTTTGGTGTCATCCTGTGTGTAGGCGTCAGTTTTTAAAACGTTCACCTTGCTTGAGATTCCTTGGTCTTCCTTAATTGAAGGATTCATGTCTCATACTAATTTGGGGCAATTCTTACTGCTGTCTCTTTGAGTATTGTCTCTACCCAGTTCCCTCTATTACTTCTTTTTAAAACTTTGATCAAGTGTATGTTGGGCTATCTCATTCTATCTTCCATGTCTCTTAATGTGTCTTTTTTATATTTCTCATCCTTTTGTTTCTCTGTGCTCCATCCTTAGATATATCCTCCAGTTCGTGAAATCTCTCTTCAGCTATGTCTAAATTGATGTTTATTGTTTATTATATATTGTGTATTGAGTTTAAAAATGTAAATATTTTAAAATTTCTACCTTTTTTCCCCAAGCTGTTTTAGACACTTTTGTAGCTTTTTGCTCCTTACTCATGTTTTCTGTCCCTTCTCTATTCTCTTAAAAGAATTAACACATTTTATAAATATATTCCATAATTCCAATATCTGAAGTCTTTGATATTGTTTATGTGTTTCCTCGGCTTTTTTTCATAGTACCTGATCTCCTTACATGTTTTGTAGTTTTAAATTTTGCAATCATTTGTTGGAATTCGAGCTGTGAATATTTGATACCTTGAATGCTTGAGAGTGTGTTTTCCTGGAGGTGATTCACGTTAGCCTCTGGTAGACATTGGACATCTGGTCCACCTTAAATTATGGTTCTCAGCACATATGTTTCCAGGCTATACAAATAGTGTAAGTTCCAAACTTGGGGAAGCTTTTCATAAAATAGTGGCATAAAGTCAGACTTGCAACAGATCCTTTTTCTTGCTGTGCTCTGAGGGTGAATCGGTTTCTTCCTTATTCACGCTTTCCCTGAGACTCTGGCACTTCCTGGGTCTCCACTTTTGGGAGATGGTTTTTAACTGGGTTCTTTACTCGTCCAGACCCGACACCTGTCCCCCATTCCCCCATGTCCGAAGCATCAGGCTGCCTGGCCTGGTGTTTCTCTTGGCTGTCTGGTGACCTTCGTGTTCAGCGACCGTCGTAGTCCAGCTCCTGCTTTGTTCCTACACTTAGTACTTGGCCCCTATTGCCTCGAAACTCATCCAGTCCTATGGGAGGATGTTTTTGGAGATTTATTAAGCATAATTAAGCGTTACGAAGCGGGAAGGCTTTGAGATCTCTAGTCTACCACATTGCCAGGAATAGAATAGAAAGGATCTACTTTTGAAAAATAAAAAGAGTGAAGTCAGGATTATCCCTTTGCCAGTCCACACATGTGTTCTGATAGATTGTCTGGATAAGTGGGAGGAGGATGTCGTTATGAGCCATGATAGTGGCTGAGTCCCCAGCCTGCGCCGTAGTGGACAGCACCCCATGCCCTGGGCCTTCGCCAGGGGCCGTGGCCACCCCGCCTCCTGCTTCTCTGTGCAACGTGTCTGAATCAGAGGTGGAGACACTAAACCACTTAAATGATAATGAAAACTGTCACCAGGAGAGGGAATGCACAAGCTTGAGAAGATAATAGGATGCTTTTGGCACACATCAGAACTCAGTCCTCAGACACTGCTCATTCATTCATTCATTCAACAGATGCTTACTGTGAGCTCTTACTTTATGTAAGGGAAACAGATCGACCGTCCTGGCCCTCCTGAAGCTCACAGTTGGTCTCGGTGGGGCCTGAGGTGGGATGTGACAGTAGAAGCTGGGGAGAGGTCCTAGCCCAACTTGGGGAGGGAGGAGGCCTCTATGCTGCACCTGCAGGGCCAGTGGGCGTCATCCAGGGGTAGAACCAGGGAAAGGCATTCCAGGCAGAGGGACAAGAATGTGCAAAGTACCAAGCCAGAGAGATTCGGATTCAGGGAATTGCAGGTGGCTCGTTTGGGCAGAGCACTGTGGGGAAGGCGTGAGACTGGAGCAGGCAGCGGTGGGAGCTGAGTCTGGAGGCAGCCTGGGACCCGGACGTGGAAGGCCACCTGACTGGGAAGCTGCTGAACCCTCTTACCGGGGGAGCGAGTGACGCTGTCAGAGGTGTCACGTTCACCTCTCCCAGGAGCCAGCTCGATGGAGGAGAAAGAGCAGGGGCTTGGGAGTTAAGGCAGGCTTGTATTCCGACTCCAACCCCTCTTCTGTCCGGGCGATCGTGTAATTGGCTTAGTCACCTTCTCCGAACATCTGTGATAAACCGGAGAGAATGGACTAGACAACTTCCCAAGGCCTCCCCCGCTTCCAGTATTCTGTGGTGACGTTAGAGAGTAAGGGAAAAATGCCGTGGTGTACACACGCCCAAGCTTAAGTAAAGCTGGAACCCCGATACGTGACTGTTGGCAGACGTTACCCTGACGGTCATGCCAGCAATTTCTGGCTTCCCATTAGCTTTTAACTCCTGTAAATCGTGACTGCTCCCAATGAGTGGGTCTTTGTTGAAAGAGTAAATTTTTATATCTGGATCAAAAGCTGAGCAGTGTGACTCCCATGGCCTTGCAGCTGACCCAGCTCTTATTGGCTTTGTAGGCGAGCGCTCCCTGGAACAGCACAGCCTTTCTTCGCCCTCCGTGGAGCTCACGCTGAAGAAGAGCACCAGGCACAGCCCTGCACATGTGGCCTTAACGGAAGCTGCCCCGGGGTCCCAGCCCAGCCGCTCTCTCCATGGCACGCCATCCCCATCCGCCCCTACTTTTGATACGGACTTTTTAAACCAAGGACAGCCGACCCAAAGTACAACGGATCAGAGCGTCTTTGTGGCCAGCTCCGCGTCAGCGACGAGCAATGAGGTGGTCCTAGATGATGACGAAATGGATAACTTCTTGCCAGAAGCCCAGTGGACCACCTCCCGCGTGGTTTCTCCAATACAGTATATCACAGTCAGCCCACCAGGGCTGCCCAAAGAAACACTAGACTCCGCGCTGACTCCATCATTACCCATGACTTCTTCACAAGATGAAGAAGTGGCATCAGCCTGGCAAGACCCAGGGCACCAACCAACAACGTGCGCTGATCCCCCCAGTCATCTCAGTGCTTTTCGGTCGGCTTTTCTCCCTGCCGAGGGCACAGTTCCAACTCCGAGTAGGAATTTGGTGCTTTACCCTACTAGTCCTCACGGGCACTTATCAAGCAGGACTGTGCTGCACACTGCAGCCTCAGGAATAGAGGGTGCGGCAACCCTCCTTTTCAGCTCAAGGTCTTCAGTGGCGCAGCTGTCAGGGGATGGCGTCACCCGACAGCCATTTCCCTCCTCGGGGGAGGCCTCAGCACCTCCAGAGGGTGTTCTGGCCGCAAGTACAGACAGATACCCTGAAGCAGCCATTGCTTTGAGTCAGAGTCTAAAAGAAACCATCTCTCCAAGAACATCTCCCACTGCAACCATCTCCCAGACAGCTCTTGCTTTTGGAAGCGGCGGCAGCAGCGTAAATTCAGCTTTGTCTTCAGTTCTCCTTGCATCTGTGTCCTTTTCTATTCAATTAGCTGATGTTTCCCATAACCCCCTTCTTCCCGGCAACTTCAGTGACGCATCAGAGCTGCCTGGCAGTTCAGTGGTCCCTGGTCACGCGGGCGACACCCACGTCTGGAGCCCAGCGTCTTCACTCAGACCGTACACGTGGTGTGCGTCCTGCACCATGGTGTCACCGCGACACGCTCTGTCACCGAGCCTCATGGAGAAAGACGTGGGGTCTGGGGACAGTGCCGAGACCGTGACCGTCTGGGAAGCGAGCAGCATCCCTCCGCCGAGTAGCACAGTGATGGACTTCTCTGAGTTTGAGGAAGAGCCCCAAGAATATAATACACTTTTCCCCTCAAGACCAGTAGTTCCACTTTCTTCTCGATCTGTGGAAATCCCCAAAACAAGCATTGGTCTTTCAGCTGAAGTGGCCATGAGTAGCGTCGTGACCACACCAGTGTCTCCTTCCCACGGCCGTCCTTCCCTGCCAGTGTCACTCGACACTGCTTCCTTCGGCTCCTTCTCTGTCACTGAAACTCAAATTACGCCATGCAGTGTAACAGCTGTGTTTCCCTCGGTCGGTACCAGGGCTGTCCTTGACTCGTCTTTCTCCATCACAGCAAGTGCAGACACACCCTCGCTTGCTCCCAGAGACCCAACTCTCTTTTCTTCTTATAGTTTGGATCCCTCGGTAGAGGCTTCACTTTCCCCTGGCCGAGAACCTGCCAGGATTCCCCACCACGGAGCCGGAAGTATGTTGGAGTTCGCATCTAGCTTTTTCTCAACTCCCGCCCTGGAGTTCAGCGGCTTGGCCTCTTCGTCTTCAGGAGTCCTTGCCTCTCCGTCTCCGCTGTCAAGCGATCTGTCAGCCTTCATTTCTCAGGCCTTTCCTGCCTTGGTTGAGACGTCGACGTTGTCCGACTCGACCAGTTTGCAGCCACCTCAGCTGTCCGTTCCTAACTCCACAAACCTCGAATTTTCTCAGTTCTGGCCAAGGTCAGACCTTCTTTTAAGTGCATCCACTCTTCTACCTAGTGACTCTGAAATGTCACTTTTGTCAAGCTTCCACTCTGAGTCTCTCAAGGCCTCTGAAGCAACAGCAGTTTCGCTGACAGATACTGAAGCTCGTTTTACCTCGGCTGCCACTGCAACTACCTCCGATTTTGAGTTTTCACTCACGTCCCGTGAGCCTGCAGCCCCAACCTTGGTGCCCTCCAGTTCGGAGCCCGTCCTCGACATTTGGACTCCGGGACCTCACTTAACGTCACTTTTGACTACTTTTCATACGACACCCCCTTTAACGGACTCATCTCTCTTTTTGACTCCGTCACCTTCTGATGGTGATATCAGTGCTATGGATGGTCACATGTCTGTCTCATCCTCTTTCTCCGGAGTCATTCCTACCACCACACTATTGGTCACCGCCACGTCCCTGTCATCAGCGTCCTCACTTGTTTCTGAAGTGATTCCCTCACCTGTACCTACAGAGCCTAGGTTTGTGGGCTCATCTTTCACCCCCACAGAGCCGGCGGAGAACACCCCCGCTGTTCTGAGCATACCTGACACCAGCGCGGCCCCCGACAGTGCTGTCGACTCCACCCCGATCGGCAGCCCCGAGCGTCAGAGTCCCCACCAGGGCAGCACGGCTCTTCCCTCGCCATCCCTTCCTCCTGTGTCCACCTCTGCTCCTGAAGCCACGGTCACCACTCCAGCAGTGCTCACCACCAAGCCGCCATACGTGTGCGATGTCACAGTTCCTGATGCCTATTTGATCACAACCGGTAAGGTGCTGCTTTGTCATCTCTCTTGGCTGGGGTGCTCTCCCTAAGGTGCTGTATGAAATGCTTATGTGACGTGCAGTGTCGTGGCAAACCACGTCGGCTTTAGAGCCAGAAATCTGCGGGGTTAGTGATCCTGGCTCCGCTGGCCGCCCATGAGTTCTTCGGAGACTTGTTTAGCCTCGCTAAGTGAGCTTCGGTCTCCTCCGTGATTAAGCAGGGGTGGCAGTGGCACCTGCGTCATTGGGTTGTAAAGATCTCAGTGCATTAGTGCATGGAAAATAACACAGTGCCTGGCATGTGAGCAACACCCACTAATATAGTACAGCAGTTAGTAGTAGCAGTAAGAACAAATAAAAGATTTAAACAGACCTTAGAAGCTTTGGCTAGGATGTGTGTCTTCGGAACGCGCAACCCAGCGGATGCTGAGAAGACATGGTTGAAACAAACCTGAGTGACTAGCTGACAAGCGGCACCTTCCCTCACAGCTGCCTGTCCCATGAAACCGGAGCCCGTTTGCTGTCATGCCTGTGCCAGTCCGGTGACTGGACCCTTTGACCAGGCTCCCCAACTTGTTCTTCATGAGAAATGACGAGGCTGCATGAAGTCTTGTGACCTGTTCTTGTGTACATACTTAAAAACAACACACTATTGATGAGCAGCCTGGCTCTGTGTGTTGATTTTGAGGGGGAGGAGGGGTTGAAATGAACAAAGGGGGAGAGGAGGATGGCAGGGGAGGCAGCGGAGGCGTGGCATGGACAAGGAGGGGAGGACAAGGAAAGTTGGAGGTGGAGAAGGAGAAGGACAAGGAGCGCACGCTTGGTCTTTGTGCTCTGAGCTGAGTGGCGTGGGCCATGTGTCCCCTGCTCACTGTGGGGGTGCTACCGCCCTCCCAAGGGTTGGGAGCAGCTGAAGCCTCTGCTCTCCCACCACTGCCCTCCCCAAAGGAGACAACCACTTGTTAATTCATGGGGCCGGTAATTACGGAGCACGGAGCATGTATGCCGTGCTTTAAGAAGCTTTGCGGGATGTAGAGAGATGAATGACATGGTCCCAGCCTTGCAGGGGTGCTTGGAGTCTGGCAGGGCGGATGTTGAGCCCCATTTTCTTGCAGATCTGGTGAGGATGGCTGAAGCTGAGCTCTGTCAGAGTGACTGTTTGGGGTGATCAGGGATGGGTTTGGAAGGGTGCGAATCGGAGGTCACGTCAAGTGATGAGTGAAAGACTGTCATCTGAGGATGGAAGGAAGTATCCTCCAGGTTGGGGTGGAGAGGCCGGAGAACCCAAGGGCATGCAGCTTGGCTGGTAATTAGATTGTATAATGGGAGGAGGCAGTTATGCAGGAAAGGAGGTTGGGACAAATTGGTGAACTTTCATCTTCCAGATTAGGGTAATCCAGGGGAGAGCTGGAAGAGTTCCTAATAGACAGGACACTTTTCGTCCCTGCTACAGAATTGTTACACAGTGGCTACAGAGTGGTCAGCTACAAGAAGCTCTTTAAAGAACTACAGAAAGCTTCTTTATCTCTGGGATTCTATGACACTTATGATACTTCTAGTTACAATGTATCTTTTAGAATTTGTCTACAAATAATTAGAAATCATTTTAGTAGTATCTCTAAGAATAGCAAATATATGTAGCTTGGATTAGCTTTCATATATGACATACATTTAATGAATTTGATGTCCTTTGTTAGGGATCCATGTATTCCAAATAATATTTTGAGGTAAAATTCATCCACTTTAAATGTACACTTCCACAGTTTTAGTAATCGTGCAGCATTGTGCAAAATTACCCACAGTTACGTGGTCTCTTTAAGCAGAGAGGATGCTGTCTCTTGCTCTCTGATAATTTTGACCCATCGGAAGTATCATCTCATTTAGAATCTTCATTTAGATTTTGACCCTGGGTGTGTTTTTTCTTTTTATCTCCCTCCCTCCCTCCCTCCTTCCCTCCCTCCTTCCCTTCCTTCCTTCCTTCCTTCCTTCCTTCCCTCCTTCCTTCCTTCCTTCCTTCCTTCCTTCCTTCCTTCCTTCGTTCCTTTCTTCCTTCCTTCCTTATCAGAGAAAGAGAGGGTTGGGGTGATTCTTTGTCCTCTGTAAGGGTGTTGTGTTTTTGTTTTATTTTTGTTTTTTTGTTTTTTTTAGGGCACTGTAATAAAAGTAAGAGCACACTCTGTTGATCCATGATGCACTGTTAGGAAGGACCTGACCACACGTATCCCGTATGGGGTGAGGCTGCCCTTCCCACCCAGGGCCGACCTGACCCCGGGCTTCCTCAGGAGCTCTTTCTTACCTCTCTTGGCTCTGGGGAAACTGTAGATATTTGGAGAAACCATAAGATATTTGTTTGTGGATGATTCTCCTTCCCAAGGACTCTTGGACTCATATCCCAGTGTTGCAGTTTCAGACCTTACACTTATTAATTTGAGAAGGCGGAAGTTGTGGTGGGTCGTAGGAACTATTTAGAGTAACACAGCACGTCCTCGAGTAATGTTGTTTCATTATGACGTTTATGAGATGCTGAAGGAACTTGCCTCTCATTGAAAATGAGAACTCCATGCTCTGTCCCCTGGCTGGGCCAGGACAGAGTCTGATTCCTGACCTCACCCACTGGGGCAAAGAGTCGAGGGTTTTCTTAGCTTGCTGAGCCGACACGGAGCATGGTCGACCTGGTACCATCAAAGAGCCACTGCGTCCTTCCCTCGTTGGGGCTTTATTTACAAAATGATTTTTGGAGCTGCTGCCTCACCGGCATCGCCCAGGCTGTGCCTCGGGACCCGGAAGCGTGGTGCCTGCATTATTCACAGTGATGCTAACCTGCATTTGCTGTTGGCTCTGCTTTGCAGTGCTGGCCAGGAGAGCCGTGCAGGAGTACATCATTACGTCCATCCAGGAGGTGCTGAGGGTTCACTTCAACCGCGCCGTGGAGCTCAAGGTGCGTTCCCGCCGCGGGGAGTCTGGCGCGGGAGCCAGGGGGAGGCACGTGGCAGTGGTCGTGGAATGCTCCCTTTCCCTTTCTCCCTCCCTTCCTCTGGCGAACACCTGCTCATCTTTTGGGTCTCTACTCAAATGTCACGTTGTCAGGGAAGCCCTCGCTGACCCTAGACTGGTCCAGGTTTAATCTGTCAGAGGGATGTGTCGTCAGAGTTGGGATGAAGGGGCTTCCAGGCCAGAGTTTGGGGTGATGACCCAAAGGGTTGTGCTTCTCTCGATTTACATGAAAGGGCTTGGATCCGAGTTTGAATTAGGTTTTAGAGAGAGTGCATATGCATGTTTGTGTACGTTCCGTGAGATAGGGATACATTTCTGGACGTTTTCGGGTGGACACTGCGCCGATGCCTCCTCTCCCCCGATGAGCCCGGAAGCCACACTGGACCCCGCAGCTTCCCAACAGGAGCCACAAGCCGCGTGTTGCTTCTGAACATGTGAAACGGGGCTTGTTTCAGTTGAGATGAGCTGTTGGTGCCAAATACACACTGGATTTTAAAGACTTATTGGAAAAAGGCATGTAAAATAATTTACATGGAAATGGTATGTCAGTTATATTGGGTTAAGTAAAATGTCCCTAAAATTAATTTTACCTGCTTCTTTTTATGTTTGTTTTTTTTTAATGTGGCTGCTAGAAATTTTGTAATTGCATATGCAGCTTACATATTTCTTTTGGAAAACATTGCTCAATAGAAGAACTATTTTTTATATGTGGGTTAAATACAGCAAATGCATTGAATTCTCCATAACTCCTTATTTAGTTCTTATCATTGGCTACTCTTTCTCACTGTCCTTACTTTTGTTATTCCGTGCTGTTTTCGAGGACAGCAGATGTGTAAAGTGACTAAAATAAAATTTTGACTGTCTGTGAAGCACTAGCCCTTCGTTTAAAACTAGCTATTTACTTTTTTACTGTATTATTTTTCTACTCAATTCAACTTCCTGTAATTTGGTTGATGGTAATTTTATTTGGTAATTTGATAATTGTTGTTATCTTTCGTCTTTTTTATTTTCATAGGTTTATGAACTATTCGCTGACTTCACTTTTCTGGTAACATCTGGTCCCTTCGTTTACACGGCAATATCCGTCATAAACGTGCTCATAAATAGTAAACTCGTGCGTGACCAGACGCCCTTGATCCTGGCTGTGAGACCTTTCTTCCTAGTGCCGGAGACCAGGTTCCAAGTGCAAACGGGTGAGAACACCGGCCCTTGTTGTATTGACTTGTGAATAGAATTTCACTTTGTTTTTTTTTAATAGTTAAAAAAAATTTGGTGAGGTTTTAAAAAAAATTATTTAAACTCTCAAAAGCATTCTGATTATGAGAAATCGCCAGCAAGTACAGAAGTACGGAGACTAGTTTAATGACCCCCTCCGTACCTATTATATGGTTTCAACCATTTTCAACTCCTTGTTTACACCCACACCCCCATCTACATTCCCTCCTCTCACATTATTTTGGGTTTTTTTGTTTTTTTTTCATTAAATCTATGGGGTGACATTGGGGAATAGATTATATGGGTTTCAGATGCACATTCCTGTGTTACATGATCTGCATGTTGCATTGCGTGCTCACCACCCACAGTCAGACCATCTTCTGTCACCGTGTATTTGACCCCCTTTACCTGTTGCTACTGCACCCCCCTCCCTCTGGTAGCTCCATGTTGTTGTCTGTGTGCCTTTGTTTGTTCTTCTTGTTTGTTCATTTGTTGCTTTCAGTTTTATACGCATGTGAGTGAAATCATGGTTCTTGACTTTTTCTGTCTGACTTATTTCTGAAACCCTGCCATTTGCAGCAACATTCAATCTTGAGAATATCTCCCATTATTTTGAGATGACATCATATCATCTCATTCATAAATATTTCAGCCTGTGTCTCTAAAAGATAAGGATTATTAAACATATATACACACATACACACATATCCATATGTGCATGCATACATACACATATATCCATGAATAAGATCATGATCAAAGCCCCTAAAATGCACGGCTGTTCTCATATCATATTTAACTTTGTAGTATGGACATTTTTCAAACACGTGAAAGTAGAGAGAGTAACATATTAAGACCAGATATGTTCACTAAGCATAAAAATTATCGACATTTTCTCAATTTTGTTTCATCTATCCCCTACACATCTTTTTGAGGAAGCTAGAGTGTTTTCAAAAAATACCAGATATCATGTCATTTCACCCATAAATACTTAAGAATTCATCTCTCATTAACTCATATATATTTGAACTGTTTCCGTTGTTAAGTATTTTCCCATTTAAAAATAATAACATTGCCCTCACAGTGCACATTTTCATCTGGTGCCGAGATGGCTTTCTACGTTTTCATGATGTATACTTAAAAAATAACACACCCTAGAGCTTAACCCTGTTTATGGGCGAATTAGTTTGTTTTGATCCTATCTCTGCCTCCGCTTACTCCGTGATACCGCAGCGACGCCCGGTTCACGGGCCTGCACTTACCGTCTTCCTTGCAGTCCTTCAGTTTGTGCCTCCGAGTGTGGACACTGGCTTCTGCAACTTCACCCAGCGCATCGAGAAAGGCCTGATGATAGCTCTCTCCGAAGTGAGAAAACACCACCAGGGCACGTACAACCTCACGGTGCAGGTGAGAAAGGCACTGGAGGCAGAATGCGGTGCTTGAGCCTTGAAAGAGGAACTGGTTTCATACTGTTGCGCTGGGGGGGCCTGAACTCTTGCTAATTCCCTCCAGTGGAGTGGATTCTGTTCGCATGGATCGGGGCTGCCCTCTTTCCACGGCCTCGGAGCTCAGGTACCGTGCTCTGAGGGGAGGTGAGCACGTGCAAGAAAGTCAAGAAGGTGCTGAAAAGGAATCGGATCAACTCATAGTGGGGTTCTCTGAGTTGATTCACGTATCTACTATCTAGTGGGGTGAAATGCGTAAACACACTAGTGTTTCATAGCGTGGAAACCCACGACAGGCAGTTGCTTCACTCTGAAAACGGGTGGTAGCGACCCATCACAGAACAGGCTTCGTATATATTGTATGGAAACTGTTGCCTTTTTTATATTTCTTCGATATTTCTTCCTCCATATGCTTTCCTTCCTTTTTCTGGAATTTATGTTAAATCGCTTTTGGTGCTCCTGGCTTCACTTATTGCATTTCTTATTTTTCTTATATTTTTGATCTCTTTTTGTAATTCCCTGTTGTTACCGATTTCCTAAACTTTGTCTTCCAAGTCATTAACTTACTCTTGAGCTGGGCTTATTGTGTTACTCAGTCCCTCAGTTTGATTTTGTTGTAGACATCTTTTTTTTTTCTTCCCACTCTTCTTTGCTCCTTTTTTATTGTAACCTTTCCTGCAACGATACAGGATGATCTTGCATGAGGATTTAATAGCACCTTGAAAGTGTCTGAGAACAATAGAGTTTTTAAAAAGTTGTCTTCTGTTTTCTAAGTTATCTCTGTTTTCTCTGCGGCCATTGTACTGTGTTAATCTTGGTCCTTTTTAAAAAAGTCATTCAAAGAACACTTTTATTTATTTTTTTAAACCTCGTCCAAGGGTATGTTTATGATTTTAGAGAGAGAGGGAGAGGGAGAAGGGGAGGAAGGTAGGGAGGGAAAGAGAGAGAGAGAGAGAAACATCGATTGGTTGCCCTCCTGTACATACCTCGACTGGGGATCCGACCCACAACCTAGGTATGCACCCTGACCCTGAATCGAACCGGCAACCTTTTGGTATACAGGACGATGCTCTAACCAGCTGAGCTACCTGGTGTTAGTTTTCTGCAGGTGCCTGGAGACCGATGGTTGGTTGATGTTTGGAATGAAAGCGCAGGTGGTTAATTCTGGCAGCTCTTTCAGCCTCCCCCTTCAGCTGTCCAGTCTGTTTCTATGTCAACCCTGTGTCCTGATGGGAGACCCACTGGAGCACTGGGCACTGGGCAGTCTGTATCGGCGATGGGGCCGTGGCTGGCCAGAGACAGGCAGACCGGGACCCCTGCCCCCTGTGCAAGATGAGAAGGTCGTACCCTGGGATGGAGCGTGTTAGTGTATTTTTCATGGCAGAGCTGCCTTTTTTTTCTTTTTCTCTCCTTCTTTGTCTCTTGTGAGCAGTCCCTCCCCACCTCCGTGCTTAGGGACCTTACCTGTGGTAAACCTCCTGGCCTTTGGCAAGGAGCCCACTGTCCTTGGGGGCAGTGCCTCGGCTGTTCTGGGTGGGGATGTGGCTGCCGTCGGCCCCTCTGTGTGGGCCTGGGCGTGGCGGTTAGAATGGAAGGAGGAGGGAGGAAATTGACTTGGCGACTTGGCACACAGCCTTTGATTCACTGTGGCAGCGATGTTTGGTTCCTGTGGATCCCCCGTGGATCCCCGTGTGGAGCTGGCCCCGCGGCCCCCCGGCCCCCCGGCCCCCTCGGGAGAACGGCTCTCAGCTCCACTGGGGTCCGTGCCTGTGTGTTTTGGGGCTTGGTCCCTCTGTTCTGGTTTATAGCAACATGATTCCAACCTCTTCATTTTCCAGAAATTTTCCAGAATCTCAGGTTTTCTTCCATTCTCAGTGCTGTTGTGGACTTATTTCTCTTTATTCAGGCTTATTATTATTTCTGTGGGATTTGGGATAAAAGGGGGAGGTGCTGTAGACACGTGCTCAGTTCATCACTTAATGTAAAAACAATACATTAACCATGAGGATTTAAAGTATTGCTAAAAGGAACCAGGCCATTGAAGTCTGTTATTCTTGCTTTAAAAATGTTCCCTCTTTTTGAAAGAAGCAAAAAAAAAACACAAAACAAAAAAAAAACACACACACACACAAACAAAAAAAGACAGTGAGGGAAATTGTGGGAGAGAAATCACAGTCAAGCTCTTAGCAAAACGTTTTCGTTTATTTTAGAAGCTGACCGCGACTTCCTTCTTTCAGATCTTGAATGTCACCGTGGGTGCTTCGAGGGTGGCTCTGCGCCGGGGCCCGGTGAATATCGTCTTTGCTGTTAAGAGCACGCAGGGGTTTTGGAATGGGACGCAAGTGAGCGAGCTGCTCAGGAACCTGAGTGTGGTGGAGTTCAGCTTCTACCTGGGGTACCCGGTGCTCCAGGTCGCCGAACGTGAGTACTGCTCTCCTGGACGGTGCCGACAGTGCAGCCGCGAGCGCTTCTGTTGGCGGGCCTCTTTGTCTCAAGTGGCATTGTTAGCTGAGATCCAGAATATAAGTCAGACAAAACTGGAGCTTCTCAGATTCAAGCCAAGGTGGGCCTCCTCACCCACGGGGCCTCCTTTTGTTACTGTCTTCCCCTAGGAGCGGGTTGCTGGTAAAGGTTAGACCAGCCCTGGAGAGGGGAAACCAGAGGGTGGAGGACAGCTCTGTGGTTGCCAGGGGTGGAGGGTGGGAGGAAAGTTGGACCACAGATGGGCAGCAGAAGGCAATTTTGGGAGGTGACGAGATCGTTCTATGTCTTTATGGCAGTGGTGGTTTCATGACGCTGTGCGTTTGTCAAGACCCATAAAACTAGATCCTCCAAAAGGGTGAATTTTATTTTGTGTACAATTAAAAAAAAAAGAATAATAAAGGAAGATAAAACTTTTCTTCCTGGAAATTAGATTCATAGCGCAAATGCAGTGGGGTGGGGGTGGCAGAAACATCGACTTTAAAAACAAAAACCAAAAAACCAGTAGATTCCAGAGTGGAAGGCAGGCCACCAAAATAAATAAGAAAGTAAGTAAATAAGTAAATAAATTAAAATAAAATAAAAAAATAAAATAAATTCAAAACGGAACTGTGAAATGGTCCAGTGATTTTTAATGTATTTAGAGTACGGTTAATTACACGAAAAAGAGTAACTTGTCAAATGTAGCAGTCGGCAGGGATAAAGTCATTATTTACATTGAGCAACTGTCAGTGATGCACATGAAGATAGGGATAAAATAGTAGGCTAGACAACAGGTGTGCGCCAGGACTGTCCCACGCAAGCCAGGACACAGGGTCACCGGACCCTGAGTCACTGCTGGGAAGTCCTGGGGCTCTGAGGAACATCGTGTGAAAACTCATTGCTCTGGAACAATGACATTCCAGAGGAATGCGGGGGCGATCCTGTGAAGCAGCGTCCCACCATGTCACTTGAGCAAGCCCTTTACTTCTTTATTTTTGTCCCTCTTTCCCCCGTGGGACTCACATGCTCGGAGACTGCTCCCTGTCCATACCTTCACACCAATCTGGCATTTTCTTCTTCCACATTTAGTGCTAACTCCTACAGGAAAGGCAATGCCTTGTGACTTACCCAGTGTTTTCTAGAACTCTTTCTTTCTGACGGTTGCAAACATGTTTTTTATTGATTTGTTGTCGTCCCCTAACCCTTTCCTTTTTATAGCCTTCCAGTACCCACAGCTCAACCTGTCTCAGCTGTTGAAGTCATCTTGGGTAAGAACAGGTATGCTGAACTCACGTCACATTTCGGGAACTGTAAGAAGTCTGTGCGGGCGTTAAGAATGATACCACCTTTCCTGTTTCTCAGTCCTAAATTCAGGGCAAAGTGTGCCTTAAATTCCTGGCAAAGAATGAATGAGAAAGGGACTCAGATGTGCCTGCAGGACTGCGTCCCACTGACTTATGGCACAAAAAGTGTTGGCTTTCTCTAAAATTCATACATCAAGTCCGGGGTGGTCTAATGGGAACTGACAGTGTACCGACCTAGAACAGGACGAGGTTCTGAAGCCAGGCTCTCTTCTCTCTCTCGCTCTCCCTCTCTTTCTAAAAGTCTTACTTGTTTGGTTTTATAAGGACAAATAAGGTAGCTTGGTGAGCAAATAAGAAACTTTTTTTAAACTCTCGTGGGCTTGGGCCCGACATTCACAGCTATGGCATTGCCACATAAGACTCTCTAATCTGGTGCACAAACATGTACGAGGTAGTAACGTGCTCGCCTGTGCCCAGCGTGTGAGCAGCATTGTGTAACTGGTCACAGGGAGGAAGAACACGCAGTGGTGACAGTCGCCATTTCTGGGTTCCCGTACCCTGCAAGGCCTCCTTTGCTTCCCGTGTAACATTCCATGCAAAGGCCCCACCTCTTTGCGTGGTCCCGTGGCCTCATTTTCCGGATAGTTTTCATAGCAGTTAAGTGACTTGCCCGTGGTCCTGTCTCAGAGGGGATTTGAGCCAGTGCTGGCTGAAAAGGAAATCTGGCAGATTGTCTGTTTAGATAATCTTGTTTACAGCAGATGTCTGAAGACAAGGCACCTTATCTGGAGTCAGTTTATGAATCAAGATAAGACATGAATGGAAACCGGCTCCAGAAATTTTGAAACAAATGCAGACAAAATGTTTGATCTTGTGTCGGCCCTCTCAACCCAAAAGCGCCTGCCTTGCTAAGTTTCTGGGACTTCTGGCCACCAGTTTTTGTAACACGTGGAGCTTGGAACCATAGATAAGACCCTCGAGCAGCGCTTCCTGGGTCCTCCCTCACTTTCCCCACTCTTAATGTCTCCTCTGTAGGGCAGCGATTTTCAGCCCACCTTCCACAAGAATTTTTAAGACATGCAATACCTGACTATTTAGCCAGGGGCACCGACCTCTTTTCCCTTAGACTGTCAAATAAAAAAATGACCACAGCCAACATACCAGTAGCCATCCAGTGCGAATGAATCAAAATTAGACCTTTATTTATTTGTCAGATTGACAAAGAATATAATCCATTTTTCGGTGTTCTGCCTAATTTTAGTAATTAGTTAATGTGTGCCAAGAGATGAAATGGGTTGAAAATCGCCGCTCTGGAGATGAGCATTTTAGGGTAACTCCGTGTTAATCTCTCTCCTGCACGCACCCTTGTTTTCCTCCACCTGCTAACTCGTTTTGGGGCCTCTGTGTGTTTCACTGGCAATGCAGTCCTCCTGGGCGTCGTCGAGAAGCAGCTTCAGAACGAGGTGTTTCAGGCCGAGATGGAACGCAAACTGGCCCAGCTGCTGAGTGAGGTCTCCACCAGAAGGCGGATGTGGAGACGGGCCACCATCACGGCTGGCAACAGCGTGGTGCAGGTAGGTACCCAGGGAGGCCAAGAGGAGGAGGGAAGGAGGGAGCGCAGTCTAAAACCATGCTACATTTTCTTGCAAATGGGAAATGCAACCAGAAAGTTCTGATTTAGATGGGTTGCTGTATTCGGTGGCAACTGAATGTGGCAGCATTTCAGTTCAACCAGAGTCTAGGCAAATGCTTCCCAAGTCCTTGGTAAGTGGACAGTACAGGAATGGATCTTGTGGGGAGCACAGCGAAAGGTCGTGTCAACGGGTTGCCAGGCCATGGGATGGCCTTATTGTTCAGAAAGTAATTTTTTTCATACTCAAAATGTCATCACTTACGGAACGGTAATGTTACCGAGAGTATCATAGGGATAAATCATTCAGCTGGGAGAGACCTTAAGAAAGAGGAAAATTTTTTGCCCTCTGTTCTAGCGTCTCATCCTGCCTACCTCGTGCCACCCCTGGTTGTCTCATCTTACCCCAAACATTCTCCCCCCTATAAATTAGCAGAAAAGTTACAAGTGACAGATGCATTTCAGTCGGAAAGTGACCCATTTTAAATGCCTTGGCTCATAGCAAGCTGAAGGTCGGGCTGTGATTTATTCCCATCTCAGTGTGTGCTAATGTTATTTTGGATTTTTTCCTTTACCAGCTACTGGCTTGTAGAGCTAGGAAAATGAGATATTTATTGCTCTGGCGTTCCAGAGACAGGAATCTTAGGGTGAAACCGGAAGTGCAGGGGTGGGAGGTTGGTGGTTCAGGGACATGGGAGAGGAGAGTGCAGATCTGACTCTGGGGAAGGGGAAGCGTGGCCATTGGCCCAGAGCTGGCGTCAGTGTCCCCCAACTCTGTGACCGAGTTTTCTCCTGTAAGTATTGCTGTCCATTTCCCCTCCCACGAAGGTGGTGGTTAGGTTTATAAAATAGTTTCTTTGCCAGATGCAGTAGAATATAGAGAAATTTAAAAACTAGTAAAAGGTTGAGAGTAATATTAATATAAATAGAAAACATCTATTTATGTATATATAAAACAAAGAGTAACAGTGAAAACGAATTATAAAAACTTGGCCTTATTCAGTAACCCTGGCTTCATAGAAGTCAGGGTCTGCGTGGAGGTTAATAAATGCACATAAAATGGTTATAAAACACCGTAAGATGACAGACGAGGTGCTAGATTAGAGGGGAAGGCTCTGTAAGGTAGGGATATTGGATATGTGAGAGTTAACCAAGCCACCCCTCGGCAACAGTGCCAGCTCATGGGTTACTTAGCAACCATGCCCTACTTCTCATCTGCCTTGGAGTGACCGGATGTGAAGACCGGGACAAGAAATTATGTAGAGGGGACAGGACTTTTTAGCAACATAATCTGTAAAAGTGAAAGTATTAAAACAATCTAAATATCCAGCAATTGGGAAATAGGTACAAAAATTGTCATGATTCTTTATAAGTTGGAATATGGTGCCGCCATTATCATTTTTTAAATTGGGGAATGATATAGAAGAAGTCTTAACTGAAGAGAGGCCAAATGAGAAGGTATGCAATATAATCCAAATATTAATATAAAACTCATGAAAAGATTAATGGGAGGAAATATGCCAAAATATTTACAACAATTTTCTTCGGTTGGTTGAATTCGAGGTGACTTTCTTTATAGTCTCTACACATCCTTCTTCGTGCTTTTCAGATTTCTCCAGTGAACATGTAATTTCTGTAGTGAACGTGTGATTTTAAGCAGAAAATAATTTTTAAAATGAAATTGAAAATGTTGCCCAAAACGATGGCTCCAGCCCCACCACGGTTGTGTAGATTCCAGATGTGAGTGTGCTGAGAAGTCATCCAGAAAGGATGCCAGGATTTGATTTTATTGTTGTTTCAGTTTGGATAAGCTTGTCGAATCTTCAGTTGAGGTGGGCGTCACTGGAAATTGGGAGTATGGTCTCTGCATGAAGAAACTGTTTCTAAAATGTACCAGAATATTTCAATGGAATATATAAGCATGCAGGTAGAGGGACAGGTGGGTGTAATCTACTTGCTTTGTCGGAGCTCTTTGTTAGCATTCATTCTAAGATTTTATTTATTTATTTTTAGAGAGAGGGGAAAAGAGGAAGAAAGAGAGGGAAACATCAATGTGTAGTTGCCTCTCGTGTGCCCCCTACTGGGAAACTGGCCCGCAAACCAGCCATGTGCCCTGACTGGGAATCGAACCTATGACTGTTTGGTTCACAGGCTGGCACTCAATTCACTGAGCCACACCAGCCAGGACCTGTTAGTATTCATTCTAAAGGCTAATAAAAAATTAGTACAGCACAGTTCCGGGAGGAGGGAGTAGGCGGTTAGGAAACAGAAGTGGCCAGGGAACAGGCCTAGAGACCCCAGAGGAGCTCACCTCAGAACGGAGAGGTATAAAGAAGAGTTTCTCCAGGAATGAGGGTTTGGGCCCGTGTTAAGGGTCTTTACATATGGTCTGGAAGAAGGCGTTCACAGTGAAATCTTGAAATTGTTGATTTGCCAGAAGTTTTCAGTGATGAAGGAGTCCAGCAGCTGTGTCTGGAATGCCGAGCAGTATTACAGTTCTGTACATGAGGCTAGAGAAGTGGCAGCTAATGGCACATTTTGCTAACGGCAAGGGTAGGGACCAGAGATTCAAACTGTGTGTATAATCTGGAGGACTGGGAGTGATTGTCAATCGTTTACCAGGACATCGGCCAGCATTCTGCTGGAGTCTGCAGGGGCAATAAAACTGTTGCACAGCAATAAAAGAAATAACAATAAAGTAGAAAGCTGTATGTATGTAAACCTGTGATGTATCAACTGTACGAGATTCTGAAGTACTGATGTGAAAGACTACCCTGAACACCAGAGAGAGAAATTTTGCAACAAATCAAAGTACTGTTTGATCCAATGGATTATGAATTTATGAGAATTTTTTCAGCTTGAGATATAATTGATAGGTGACAATGTGTAAGTTTAAGGTATATAATGTGATGACTTGATATAAGTATATACGAGGTCTGTCAGGAAAAAGTCCAGCCATTGTTAGTATAATGAGAACTGGTTTACACGACATCGATGTAACCTGGCAGCCAAGGAGAGTGGACTGGAATGCACATGTGTGAACAATGGCGACTTCACTGTACTAGTGAGTGTTGGTGGTAGATGCTGTTCGGTGAGCGTGTGTACTGTGTGGCCTTCGCATTCAAAATGAGCAAGTAAAGCAACAAATCTGCAGCAGATTTTGTGTTAAGCTTGAACATTCCTCCATGGAAATTATTCAGATGACTCAAGACCGCAGCTGTGGGCAACTGGCAATTGGCAGCTTCATTATGACAATGCTCCCGCTCATGCATCACATCTCACGCAGAGGTTTTTGGCGAAACAGCAAATCACCCAGGTGACTCAGCCCCACTACAGCCCAGATTTGGCGTCTTGAGACGTCTGGCTTTTCCCAAAACTCAAATCACCTTTGAAAGGGAAGAGATTTCAGACTGTCAATGAGATTCAGGAAAATATGACACGGCAGCTGATGGCGATTGGGAGAGCTCTGTGAAGTCCCAGGGTGCCTACCTTGAAGGGGACTGAGACGTCATTGTCCTATGTGCAGTGTTTCTTGTATCTTGTATCTTCTTCAATAAATATCTCTATTTTTCATATTACATGGCTGGATACCTTCTGGACAGACCTCATAGATTGTGAAATGATTACCACAATAAGGTTAGTTAACACACCCACTGCTCACAGTTAGTTGTGTGTGTGTGTGTGGTGAGAACTTCTAAGATCTATTCTCTCAGCATCTTTCAAGTATGCAGTATAGTGTTATTGACTGTATTCCCCATCTTGTGTGTTAGATCCCAGACTCATACCTGGACATTTGTGACTGTCTTTACCCCACTGAGTATTCTTGGCTCCTTTGTCAGCAGGGCCTTTTGTGGCTCCATATGAATTTTAGGATTGGTTTTTCTATTTCTATAAAAAATCCCACTGGAATTTTGGTAGGGATTGCATTGAATCTATAGGTGGTTTTGGGTGATGTGGACATTTTAACAATGTTAATTCTTCCAGTCTGTGAACATGGGATATATTTCCAGTTATTTGTGTCTACTTCAATCATCAATGTCTTACAATTTTTAGTGTACACATTTTTCACTTCCTTGGTTAAATTTATTTCTAAATATCTTATTATTTTTGATGCTATTGTTAATAGCACTGTTTCCTTTATTTCTTTCTGGATAGTTCATTGGTAGTTTGTAGGAACACAACTGATTTTATTGTGTTGATTTTGTGTCCTGCAAATTTATGAATTCCCTTATTAGTTCTATTTGTTTTTTGCTAGAGTCTTTAGGGTTTTTTTTAATATATAAGAGCATGTCATCTGTAAGCAAAGACAATTTTACTCCTTCCTTTCTTATTTGGGTGCCTTTTATTTCTTTTTCTTGCCTAATTGCTGTGGCTAGGACTTCCAGTACTGTGTTGAATAGGAGTGGTGAGGGTGAACACCTTTGTCTTGTTCCCGATCTTACTGGAAAAACTTTCAGCCTTTCATCATTGAGTGTGATGTTAGCTGTGGGTTTTTGGCCTTTACTATGTTGAGGTATGGTCCTTTTATACTCAGTTCATTGAGAGTTTTTATCATGCATGAATGTTGAATTTTATCAAATGCTTTTTTTGCATCTGCTGAATGGTCTTATTATTCTTATTTTCATTTATTAATGCGGTATATCACATTTATTGATTTGCATATGTTAACCCATCCTTGTATCCCAGGGGTGAATCCCACTTCATCATGGTGTATCATCCTTTGAATGTGCTGTTGAATTTGCTTTGCTAATATTTTGTTAAGAAATTTTGCATCTATGTTCATCAGAGATAATGATCTGTAGTTTACTTTTCTTATAGTGTTCTTACCAGGCTTTGGTGCAGGATAACGCTGGTCTCATAAAATGAGTTTGGGAGCATTCCTTCCTCTTCAGTTGTTGGAAAAATTTTGAGAAGGATTGGCATTAACTCTTCTTTCAAAGTTTGGTAGAATTTGTCAGTGAAACCATCTGGGCCTGAGCTTTCCTTTGTTGGGAATTTTTTGATTACTGATTCAATTTCCTTACTCTTTACTGGTCTGTTCAGATTTTCTGTTTCTTCATGATTCAGTTTGGGTAGGTTGTATGGTTCTAGGACTTAATCCTTTTTTTCTAGGTTGTCCAATTTGTTGGTGTATAATTATAGTATTTTTTTTTGATCCTTTCTATTTTCGTGGTATCTGTTGTAATGTCTCCTCTGCTATTTACAATTTTTGAGAATTCTCACTTTTTCTTGGTTAGTATAGCTAAAGTCTTGTTAATTTTATCTTTTCAAAGAACTAACACTTATTTTATTAATATCTTTTATTGTTTTCCTAGTCTCTCTTTCACTTATTTCTGTTCTAGCCGTTATCATTTTCCCCTTCCTATTAATTTTGTGCTAAGTTTTTTCATTTTCTAGTTCCTTGAGCTGTCAGATTGTTTATTTGACACTTTTCAATTTTTTTTGGTGTATGCATTTGTAGCTGTGAACTTTCTGCTTATAACTGTTTTTACTGCATCTCATAAGGTTTGGTATATTGCGTTCCCATTTTAATTTGTTTTGAGATTTAAAAATTTTTTCTTTTGATTTCTTCTTTGGTGCATTGGTTGTTTTAGGAGTGCATTGTTTAATTTCCATGCATTTTTGAATTTTCCAGCTTTCCTTCTATTATTGATTCTAGTTTCACACCATTGTGGTTGGAAGAGGTACTTAATAAAATTTCTATGTTCTTGAATATGTTGAGACTCTTCTGTGGCCCAACATATGGTCTGTCCTAGAAGATGTTCTGTGTGTGCTTAAGAAGAATGTGTATTCTGCTATTGGAGGGAATGTTCTGCTTGTGTATCTTAGGTCTGTTGGATCTATAGTGTTGTTCAAATCTGCTATTTCCTTATTGATTATTTCTCTGAATGATCGCTTATTGAGGGTGAGGTATTAAAGAATTTATGAGATTTATTATGCCAAGAGCAGTAGTTCTCAACTGGAGGTGATTTTGTACCCCTGGGGTACATTTTGGGACTGTCTGGTGATATTCCACTTGTCACAGCTGGTGGGGGAGGGCATGGCTATTGCTACTGGCATCTAGCAAGTAGAGGGCAGGATGCCTCTAAACATCTTAACCATGCTCAGTACATGCCCCCACATCTAAGAATTATCTGGACCAAAATGGCAATAGTACCGAGATTGAGAAACCCTGTCCCAAATTAACGGGGAGAAAATGCTGATAGATTTGAGAAGGGATTGGGGAGAACCATGAATAGTTTCAGATGACCAGGGATGTATCTAACCTTCGTGGTTGATGTTATGAGGATAGCAGCATCCTCCCACGATATACTGGAGCTTCTTGGTAGCGAGCCTAGATTCCTGGACTTGGCAACCCTATGGTCTGTGTATCTTGTGGGTCCTTTGTCTCAGAGAAAACTTTGAGCAAGATGAAACTCATTTGTGGTTCTGCACAGAGGAACTTTCATTGTAACTGTCCCTCTTCCCATCAAGACGGCATCATGGGGATTCTGGACCTGGGAATCATGTAAGAAGCTTATTATGAGGACTGGATTAAATCCCGAATAACACAGTCAAGACTGAGTGCCCAGAGAGCGGGCATCTGGAAACACGAGCTTCTAAAATGCTAATGGTTTCTGTTATCTTTCAGGTGGTAAATGTGTCAAGGCTGGAGGGAGATGACAATCCCGTGCAGCTCATCTACTTTGTGGAAGATCAAGATGGAGAAAGACTCAGTGCAGTCAAGTCTTCGGATCTGATTAACAAGATTGATATCCAGAGAGCGGCCATTATCTTGGGTTACCGAATTCAAGGCGCCGTAGCCCAACGTAAGTGCCTGAGGCTTGGCCCCTGAGGTGTCATCTGTGCTGTGCCGGGCCGGGCTCAGCCACCAGGCTTTTTTGGACACTGAACTCTGCATTTGAAGCATTCTTATGTGGGCATAGTAGACATATATCTTAAACCCATATTATTAAGTGGCACTTATGTAAGATGTCAGCTGTTAAAAGTTATTGGAAAAGACCTTTATTTCAATGACTTGTGGCTACAGCCTTCACTGCTGTTTTTCCTACCTGGTATTTTGTATTCATAGCGTTCTGGTGAGTTATAGTAGCTTCAGTTAACCTTAATATTTTTTCCCCTACTCGTGTCCTGTCTTAGGTAAAATAATGTGTTTTCTCTGTATTTATTCCAGAATCTCATATGTCATATTTTGAACGTTGGTGGGGACAGTGAGTCACACAGGAAGCTGGGAGGTGCCCTCTGCATTTATTGGCTTCCTTCTGGGTCTTTTCACACAAAGAAGTCCTTGATCCTTATCCCTTTCAATCCTGTTTCTCTCCCACCCAAGCCTCACACCACTCCCCAATTTAGAAAGAGGTATTTGGGTATTTCTGTATTATTTTTGGGAGATACTAGGCCCCGGTCCCCCACCCCTGGCAATGACTGATCTCAGTGCCTTTTTTTTTCCAACTCACAGATTTTGGGTATTTAAAATTAAGAATAGGAGAGGCACGGAAGAGCGTATTTCTCTAAATATACCTTTATGAATCAGACTGCTATTTTAATGTGACTGTTTTTCCTTTATGATCCTGAGGGCATTCCTTGTAAAAGCTCAGTGATACTTCCTCCCAACAGTAAAGGGTAAGCAAACATTTAGAAGGAATTCAGCCTCAGAGAATGTTGGGAAACTCAGTGTCGTGAACACGGAAGGTGATGCAGGCAGTTTTACTGAAGGACAGCTTTGAAATTGTCCTCGGCAGTGGAAGATCCTTTGTGAAATCTCGCCTTGTCCCTGGAAACCAACCAGGAGGAGGGCCGATGGGCACACTCTCTCCATCTTATAGAAGATGGTGGGAGACTTTAAGCAAATAACCGTCCACCGATGGTTAAGGTGATTGCATACTAGCGTGTTCTATTTCAAAGCAGTGAGGAAAAAAATAAAGTGCTGATTTACCTTTTTTTCCTATATGACATTCCTGATTGTTGGAGAGATGCCCCATTCCAGCTCAGCACTTCACCTTCTAAATAGGTGAACTGCAGTACGGCATGGGCACCTTTCAAGCTCACTTCCATCTGCTGTATGCACCTCTCTTTCCTCTGTTTCATGCCAAAAACCACAGGGGGAACAGCCCTGGGATTGGAAGCCGCAGCCAACACCAGGACCAGCCCGAGGCCATGGTGGGTCCTGGTGTCAGGGCCTCGTTTTGATCAATCTGTGCCTTTTACTAGGTTAGAACTAAGAAGAGCATCCAGTTGTCCCAACCCTTTCATGTGATTCTGTCCCTCCTATATTGGTAGTTGTTTTCATACAACATGAGCTTTATTTAGGCCAGATTTAAAAATACCAGTTTGTGTGACGGTCACCTTTTTCTTTCCCTGTGTAGTCTCTGCTCTGTGATTCGTGCATGTGCGGTAGGGTGCCGGCCCCCCTCCCATGTCACTCTCTCCGGGGTCTCCACCTGGACTCAGAGCAGCCCCTAGAGTCATTTTTGCTGTTACATTTTGGAGCAGAAGCGTTTCGATCCCGGAGCATGTGTTCACTTTCATAGGGTGCGCAAAGAGCAAAGCAAGGCATGGTCCCTGCCCCCGAAGACTGAGATGCATTTGAAAAGACAAGACTTAGAGCCACGACCATGTTCATGAGTGAAGTAGCCTGGCCCATCAGCGCGATACATTTACGTAATAAAATGTGTCATAAAAGAAACAGTAAGGTGCTGTCTGCAGAGCACAGGCAGCTGGAACAAAAGACAAGGAGAAGCTAGCATCATGCAGAAGTTGTTATGGATCAGCCTAACGGATGAGGACGGGGGGCAGAGAGGAGGGGGCATGTTGGTTTTCGGAGCCTGGTGGCTGGAACCTGAGCTTTAAGGAGAGCCGAGTCCTCTGAGAGGATGAGTGTGGAGTGTAGGGGCTGAGGACCCAGCTCTGGGAGGCAGGATTAGGGACAGGAGCTGGCGAAGGAACTGGAGGACAGAGTTAATTGAACCACAATCGCCCAAGGCCGCGGAGGATGGCGGGGAGGGGGTGCGGGCGGCTGGAGGGCGGGGAGTGGCGTATTCAAAGTAAGTTTGAGTGAATGTGATTTTATTTTACTTAATTATTATTTATTAAAAAGCTCGGGCTAGTTCGATTACAGAACAGTTTTGCACAATTTACGTTTCACCCATCTGTCCTGGCTGTCACGCTTCTGATGGCGTCAGAGTCACTGCATCAATGGCAGCCGGTGTGCACGCTCTGTAGTGTGTTCCACACGCCGTGCCCAGTTCCCCGTCACTGCCACCGTGGCGGTGGGCCCCAGTCGTGACCCCAGTTGTGGCCAGCGTTACAGGACACTCCACTTCAGATGTCCTCAAGGCAGGACAGTGGTGGCCGAGGGTGACCAGTGTTTCTTTGCCTCGCCTGACCATCTCCAGAGTCTTCTTGGACCTTGGACCCCCCTTTTCGTAATGAGCTGGAGCCTAGAGTTAATTGACTCCAGCTACTTTTTTGTCTTCTTTGTGGCCACTGTGTTCCTGCCTTATGTGCGGGATGGCCCCCAACCAAGAGCAGCCGCCTAGGAGGCTGGGGATGGAGAAAGGAAGTGATTTAATGTGGTTTTAAATTGACAGCTGGTACCTCAAGTAAAGCGATTTTGATGGCAAGCCATGTTTCATGGGTTTCGGGAGAGACACAGCCGAGGAAATGAAGGCAGTGCTCAAAGATGACGTTCAGGATTTCCAGTTGTTGGTACAGAAGCAGTGAGAATGGAGGGCGAGCTTGTCGGCGGAAAGGCGGGAGGCCTGGAGTGAAGCTAGCTTGGCCGTTGAATTAGCCATGTTCCTTTAGACACGTCATCTATGTCACTGTGACCCCTAATGCCTTCTGCATGTAACTTTCGGTGTGGTGTTTGTTTACCTGGTTGCATTTCCTGTCATCACATCAAAGTCTCTAACCAGTTGTCTTGAGCAGAAACGACAGGACTTTCCAGGTTTCTCATAGAAGGCGGCACACGTGCTGCCCAGAGGGGCTGTCCCGTAAAGGAGTCACTCAGGGGCCTGTCTTCCTCGCCCACAGCCGTGGACAGGGTGAGGAGGCCATCGCCGGAGTCCCAGAGCAGCAACCTGTGGGTCATCGTTGGCGTGGTCATTCCGGTGCTGGTGGTGACGGTGATCGTGGTCATCCTCTACTGGAAACTCTGCCGCACAGACAAGCTGGACTTCCAGCCCGACACTGTGGCCAACATTCAGCAGCGTCAGAAGGTGAGGGGCAAATCCCTGGCCTGCGTAGACCCGTCTTGCCAGCAGGGATGGGGGAGCTCTCAGGCTCTGGGTACAGAAAGAGAGCTATTAGGGGGATCTTTTGGTTTTAACAGTGGTCTCCCTTTGCCTTTGTGGTCGCTTACTGGGGCCCCAGTTCTTCTCCAGTGTTAACTATATGCCAAGAAGGTAAAGCTGTATAAAGGCTGAACCATGCCTTTGAGAACCTCCGAATTCCGCTGGGAGTTTGTCTTTTAGCCATCGGTTAGAGGATCACATCTATTCTGGGTACGAATGCCGATCTCTTTGAAACCTGGATATCTTCAGGGAGCAGGAGCCAAGGGAGATTTTTCTCGGATCTGTGTGTCTGTTCCTTTCATACACAGCTTCACTGGATGGCGCCTTTGTTTTCCATCCACCTATTGCAGGCAAGCCCGTGTACTCACCTTGATCAAGGCCACTTAATCATTAAAGAATGGTAATATGTGCCATAAACATTTCAACTTAAATATATGAATAGGTATTTAGTTGCCAATTTTTCAGTATACGTGAAGGGTTTTTTTGTTTGTTTGTTTGTTTGTCTACTGAGAGGAATTTCCTGTGGTCTTTCTTATAGTAAATACCCATAATGCACCAGTGCAGTTTCCAGTTTGGGTTTCTTCAGAGAAGAGCAAAACAACCTGAGTGCAAAGTTCTCCAAAGTTTTTAATGCTCCCCACCCCCCCTACTCTGCAGCCTTTTAAAACTCACCTACTCCTAATTTGACAGCAGTGTTTTAATAGCTTCTTGTCCATGTCTTTCTAAAGTATTCAATTCAGTTTTTATAGTGATAGCAATTCTCTTCTCACATGTTTCAACAATTTCTGCAATATTTAATGGTCACACACAAGTTTTAGAGCAAGGAAGTTGACTCTTTATCAATATCTAGTTCACCTGGTGTGAGCAAAAACATTCCAAGTACTGGAAAACTCACTACCTGTCAACATTTAGCATAGCACGAGATCAGCCATTGCTAATGCTTGGGAATGGAAAGTGGTCATGAATCGATTATATTTAATTAACATTTACCTGCTGTGGGTCTCACAAATTTAGAGGACTCATTCAACTCTCAAAAGTTGGATAAGAAAAAGCAAATAAGAAATAAAGAATCACCTGATTCACCTTTGAATTTTATTCTGATTGTGCGGGTATAAAAAATTCCATGCGTTACAAACCGAGACCTGCCGAACGAAAACATAAGTATCATTTTAAAATTTATTTCACTTTTGTAAAAGCAAATGGAGACTATTATTTTTCTTATGAATTAAATAAGAAATGCAGAGTCTAAATTGCAAGTATACTGGATTAAATTATGAAGTATATGGGAAGGATTTTATTTTATTTTATGTATTTAATCCTCACCTGAGGGCATGCTTATTGATTTTAGAGAGAGAGGAGCAGGGGAGAGAGAGAGAAACATCGATGTGAGAGAGAAACATCGACTGGTTGCCTCCTATACACGCCCCGACTAGGGATCAAGCCCGCAACCTTTTGCTGTATGGGATGGCGCTCCAACCAACTGAGCCACCTGACCTGGGCTGTTGGAAGCACTTTTAAACATATCATATTTGCTATGTGCCTCCGTTTATTATTTACATAGCCTGCCAAGGTTGTCCCGTTCTTACACTAATGAATGGCACAGAAAAACCTGGAAAAAAGCAGTACTTGATATACGAAATGGTTCAGGGTGTGAATTTCATTGTAATGAGATCAACAGTAGATTTGGAAAAGATTTCGTTCTGGGACAAGAGTACAGGTTCAGAGAGATTTAACCAGAACAGGCGGTTATGTATTTATTTCAGCCTTTCATGTTCCTTAGTTCCTACCTCAAACACTCATCGTGGAAGAAGCCCGCCCATCATCCGTTACTTCAGGAAGCTCTCAGAGGACAGCATCTCTGTCTACACAACAGGATAGTCCCCAACCTTTCTCCTTCTCACGCTTTTACTTCCGAACCATCGTCACATCCCAGACGTGGCTCCGTATCAGACAGAGTTTCAAATAGGACCTCCAGCCTTCGGAGCTGCTTGCACGCTTTCGCAGTCTGTTTACAGGGAAGGTCTTTGGCAGGGAGCCCCCCCCAACCCCCCGCCTCGAGAGGTGATGTGTGTTGTTTGGAGCACAGGACCTGCCGACGTTTCAGAAGCACGGGCTTGGTTTTGCTGGCGCCAGAACCCACCGTGTGGATCTTGTCATGTGTTTGTAATAGGAAAATGATGATCTCCACCTAGCTGGAAAACAAATTTTCCTACTTCCTGAGCACTTCTTCTAAGATTATCTGGCAATAGCCAAGGCCTCTTGCCTATTCTTGGGGGCATTCGGGAAAGATGCCATCTCCCCAGTGACTGTGAGAAGTCCTCGTCTTCCGTGGGTGCCTTGCTCTCCTCTCCTCTCCTCTCCTCTCC